>CAEMYA010000525.1:372938-389112 GCA_903131615.1 Diplodus sargus | reverse complement strand
TTTTTTTTCCAAGTTTGGAGAGGGGGAGAATGCCCACCGGTAGAGGAGTGTGTGAAAGAGCGATGGTCTTAATCTCAGGAGCTTCTTCAGTCTGAGCAGCTGAATTGATGTTGGGTTAAAGTTGTTCAAGTTGAGCAGGGAGCATCTCTGACCAGAGGGCAGGATTTTCAAGTGGCTTTCTAGGGACAGGTTAAACAATTCCAGCTATCCTCCTTCCCCTCTCTGAAGCCAGGTTCCCTGAGCCACAAGCCTTGGAACGCCTGCAAACTTTGGAGCCGCGGCGGCCTCTCTTCTTAGCCGCTTTCCTCGCTGGCTTTCGATCCTTTCATGTAACGGCAGGAATGAGGAGATCAGATCAGTGGAGTTGCTGTATAACAGGTGCTTTAGACCAGAGCAGATACTAAGCTGTGTAAAATGTTTCTGTTTCCTCTTTGTTTGTCCAAATCAGATGGACAGCAGAAGCTGCACTACGGGCGGGTGTCACACCTCAGTACTTTCTTGGCTCCACATGTGTACTGTATGTTACACTGAGCAGGTGCAGGAGACAGCTCTGATCAAAAGGCTAATATGGATTGTCTGGATGACAGATTTATGTCTGTAGCCGGCATCTCAGGTTCAGTGTTTGGGAATGGTGGTTACTTTTAATAGATTAAAAACAAATGGTTGTGAAGGGGAAAAAAAAACCAAAAAAACATTCTGATTTGCTTCTAAAGAAAGGTAAGGTTGTGAAAAATTTTGCAGCCTTCAAATAATAATTTGATTATGATGAATTTAACCGTTGATTGTTTTCTCAATTTCTCAATGAATTATTTAGACTGAAATGTCAAGAACAGTGAAGCCCAATGCTTCATAGTTCTTTTCCATCCAACAATCTAAAATCCAAATATAATCAGGTAACAGTAAAATAAAGGAGAGCAAATCCTTACATTACAGTTAGTAGAATCAGGAAATGTTTTGCATTTTTGCAGAAATAATATTCCCCGGCTCCCCCGGCTGCATGCCAGAGTATCTTTGAGCAAGATGCTAAACCCCTAATTGCACCTTGCATGGCAGCCTCCGCCATCAATGTATGAATGTGTGTGTGAATGTATGAAGGTGACAAGTGTTGTGAAGTGCTTTGACAGTCAGCAGACTGAAAAAGCGCCACAGAAATGCAAGGCCGGTTACCTTTCTGAAAAAAATAACTGACACCACTGATCAAATTGTTTTAGATTATTTCAATGACGGCCGATTCATCATTAAATCAACAAAGTGTTTTCTGCTTTAAAGGACTGTTTTGCTGTCAGTCATCACACCTGGATTTTATAATGGCACCGAGATGGTAGAAAAAAATCAAACATCAAATGATGCAGGCCTATGCTGCACACAACCAGATACAGATGTTTTATTAATGTGTCTACAATACAAAAGGTGAGCACTGTCAGTTGTTGCCTTCACGTCATTGCGACAATGTCAAACATGTTCTGCACCTGAGTCCGGCTTTTCTTACACGCAATTGTGCTTCCTTTTGCAGCACATCTTCTGATGGAATTGATCAGACTGTCCTCCTATTACTTGTGATTAAAAGCACAATACGGGAGAAAAGAAGTGAATTTGGCATTCGAGTTCGGACAGTGAGGTTGAAAGATGTCGAAAATATTTGAAAACCAACAGTTATTCATTTTGGTGTAATCTCTGCTTGAGTCCCTGAGCAGCCTGCCTCCTCCAAGCGCTATTGTATCATTCTGCGCAGTGTCATCCGCGGTGCAACACATTTTATTGCTTGTTTTACCAGCTGCCTTTAATGCAGCATTTTGTCACTCAATGTAGGAGAAAAAACAGAGGGAAGAGGCTTTGTCTCGTGTTGAATCCAAACCCACACAAACAGGCTTTAGGTTGTATCCCAACACGTTTGTCTTTGCAATTTTAGATTATTGCTCTAAAATGCAATTAGCATGGAAAGAAGGGAGTCTTCAGGCAGCTCAGAAACAAAAGCGCCGGAGTACAGTTCAGATGTATCTGTTTGCTGCGAGGACTCATATCTCAACACACCTGCTCCCTCTACTTCAGAGTCAGAATGTGATTACCATTGACGGAGAATCGAAGGCAATAAAACATATAAAATTGTCTTTTAATCCCACACAACTGCGATCCTGGAAAAAAATAAGTGTATTTGTCTGGGCTGTCCATGAGTCAGTGTCCTGACTGTTCCACAACTGCACAGCTCGATGTAACACCCACACCACTTAGCCCTGTCTGTAACAAAACCAATTACAGTCAAACACGTATCACCAGCTCCCATGCCCTCCACTTCCCTTCTGACTGAAATTCCATCCTGTGCCTCAGGTGTTTCTGTGGGCTTAACAAACTACTGTAGCTCATGACAAAAAGTGGAGGCAAAAAAAAAACAGTCCTGAAAAAGCCAGAAACAAGATTTCCATTTTTTTGTGATTATTTTTGCTTTCTCTGCCTCTGACAATTTTTGTTTACCCTCCAAACAAAACTCCTATTACTATTTAGCACCCCTGTTGGATTCTGTGATCTGAATTGATGTGGAGCTATGAAACCATTTGCCCCTATTCTTTCAGTCACACACACACAACTTACTGGCGGCTGTGCGAGAAGAGACAATCCCGATTAAATATGTAGAGTTGTTGCTATAAGTGGGAACAGACATCCTCAGTCTTTACAATCTGAGCCGTTGTATAAATAAACAGATGAGTCAACAGCATACAGATACAGCCCTCCTTCACTGTTGTTAATATTTTAACCTTTAAGGCATTTATAAAGCTTGTTTTTTTAACATTTGCACATTACTAAAAGCCTGTATGCCAGATTGGATCAGAGGTTATAATTATGACTCATGAAACGTTGGCCACAGGAGTCATGTAAGCCTCGTACAGCAACAGGGAAGCAAACGTAACATGAGTAAAAATACACACACACAGCAGATGAATGGACAGACTTCAGCAAACTACAGGGAGAGTCGGTATATCATACCTAGTAGGTGTGTTTGCACATTAATTTGTCTAGAAACAAGATGGTTTCCACCGACAGTCCTCCGTCTGATCATGACCCACGTTTTGCATTCGGCAGTGACCCAGAGCTTAATCCTACACTGACTCACCCTTTGAGGAGAATGTTACCTGAAGTTAAACCAAACTGTAGTTTCAGTACATTCCAGCATATACTTTGCAATTAGGCTGTCTTTTTTTAATGTAGAGAGCTGTACTAGAGCTGAAAGGATTAATTAATTAGTTGTGTGAGTGACTCAGTTAAATCACCAACTATTTTGATAATTGATTAATCAGTTTGAACCTTATTTAAGAAGAAAAGTAAAGATTCTCTGATTTTAGCTTCTTTAAACGTGAACATTTTCTGTTGTTGTTAATCATCTATGACAGCAAACTGAACATTTTTTGGGTTGTGCAAACATTTTTTATACACAACAACTAACACATTAATTGAGAAAATAATTGACGGATTACAAACAAATTGAAAATAACCGTTAGTTGCAGCCCAGGTACTCTCTCGAAACCTTTCCTTTGTGTCTGCTTCAGTAACCGATTCCTCTACATTCTCTCTGAAGATGTTTGACAGCTCCCGGAGAACTGGTGTGAGCTTGTTGCATTCAGCAGTGTAGGTGGACCGCAGTGTAGTGATGGCGGGGAAAGATTGAAAGAATTAATTGCTCTCCAGTTGAGACATTCTTCTCATTCAGAACCAGGAGTATAAAACGGTGTTAAACAGTCAGAAACGTTGTCATTTATTCAAGTAAATCACAAATTATCACAAATCTAATTTTTGTTCCTTACAATATCAGCTTTAATTCATAATTACAATACTTTGCATTCCCAAACTCAAGGCTGAATCGAATCTCAACATAAAATGAATAAGTATACGATAGAAAAAAAAAAAGAATACAACAGAAATGTATTTTATTTCACAATCATTTCACCTTTAGGTTAAGTAATGACAAAGTCTTTACTAAATAGTTGCATGTGAACATATTCTGTTCTTGCCATCAGTTACATTTGGACTTCATCTGAATTTTAGCTGTCAGTTAATTAGCCTTATATGTTGCATTATTCCCCAATACAAGAACAAACAAACAAAAAAACACAACGTTATTTGAATTGTAAAATTATGGCCAGCCATTAAAAAGTTCACTTTTACGATACATCAATATTTCATAGCTTTATAGATATATTAACACAACATGCTCTTCTCTCAATCTATTGTGCCGAGCAGGAGGTTGTCTTTGTCCTGTGTTTTGCCTGTTAGGCAGCTCTTCCTGTCTGACTGTGTATTGCTCCCAACAAGCTCCCAGTATTGGAAAACTATGGTTTATGAGAACTTGATGTAGCTCAGGCCATCAGTCCTCTCAGTTATGGTAGCTTCTTAGTCTCCAAAGCAATTGTTGAGAAATCAGATCGCATCAACAGTGTTAAAAAAAATTGCACTGAATGGGGCAACAAACACTAGTGGTCAGAGGGTTATAAAGGTTTTTAACAAAAAGCTTGGTTAACTCAATTTATTTTAAGCTAGACTTTTTACAGTACGACTTCCTGGTTTGACCAACCACACTCGACACAAAACAGTCCCGAAAGAAGGCAAATATTTACAGTGGGACTGTAAATGACATCAACCGTGCTGTCATTTTGGTTTCATCTCAGAAAAAGTGTTGGCTAATCTCCTAACTGTTTCCATGTTTACAACCTGTGTGATTAACTGATTGCTCATTTGTCACCCTAACGGAAGTATTTTTACACCTCAGCAATTATTTTGATAAGTTCAATGTTAAATAAAAGTAAAAGTAGTTGTAATAAACCAAAAGATAGCGAAAAGTCCTGAATGGGCATCACAACTATCCCTTTGATTCAGAAAGATTTAAAGCAGTCTGATGGTTTATTGAGTTTGTTACATATTTGACTCAAATAACATAATCAACTCCTGTTGGAAGAGGACGATGACTTGAAGGTTGTGTTAAAATTTAATGATTTTCCAATTATAAAACAATATCATGCAGTTGCTTAACATACATATTTAAAGCAATGCTAGCTGCATGGTTCTACAGGTGGCATGTCCTAAAATATCAATATATAAAGAGGAGAAAATGAAGCTCTGGTCTGTAGAAGGAATTGAGAAGGCACAATATGGTTATCTTCAGCCCTCCTCTGATGGCCAATACTGATAAGGTAACCAATAATTCCACATTTGGAAATAAGTTAGTAATCTATACTTGTTTCCTCTGAACACTTGCAGAACATGTATTGCACATTGCAATTGTGTTGTCTTCCTCTCAGTGGGATCCATGGGCGTTGCTGGTGTGTATTGCTGTTTTCCACATCCTGCTGTGACACTAACACTGAGGAGTGCCAAAGTTGAAAAAAATGTACATGAGGCTTCAATTAACCCAATGCTGCAACACCGGACAGCACTACTCAAATTGCAAACTCATCCTGTGCCAAGATGTCAATTATCGGTTGTGAAAAAGTTGCTGAACTCACTAATTTTATCTCTAATCTCTGGCCCAGAAATTAGAGGCACATCAGAGCCTCCATCTATAATCATGGAAACACAGAGAGAGAACCAAAACCGATCAGATACCCGCTGTGTTCTTGGCTCTGGAAGAGCAGCATTGAGATTCTGAGAAAAAGGTTACAGGCAAAGAGCAGACTCACCATGGGGCTGGTGGCATATTAATGGAACGGATGTACGACATGCACCGGGACAGTATTGTTTACATTATGAAATGTCAGGCATTGCGTACTTTGCTCTGTCACTCAGATGGATTCAGGCCGACATATTGTCTACCAGGCTTAGGAGTTTACTCTTGAGCTTTAATTCCTCCAGAGACATAGAACATGTCCTGCTGAAACGTGTCCAATAAAATTTTGAAATGAAACTCTACAGACAGAGCGGAAGTGTCTCCGATTTTTTTTTCTCACAGACACACAAGTTATGTTTCAAAAGATGTTGTCGCCAGTTAATGAGGAGTCAATCACATGATGCTCTTTGAAGTGTTGTGAAAAACTCAATCAGGTATTCCATCACAGTTGACAGTCTCACGCTTCCTCTCGAGGTGTTGAGGGAATGTATGGTTGTGTGTGCGTTCCCATAGCCATGGCAACGCCTAATTTACTGCCAATCCTTGATTTGTTTCACCAAAGTCACATCTATGCTGTGCAGTGGGATTCTCTTTGCACCATCCAGCCATCATAATTTGCTCATTTTTCAGACATTTGAAGGCTGTCAACGCCACATGGAGTTGCAGGATGAGCCATAAACTGAACACATTTACAACGTGCTCATCCGAGATGGCAGAAATCAAACCTGCAATTTAGGACACGTGTAAATTGACATGATTTGTGCAGCAGGAGTGGTCAGGTTAGAGGAAAGCACAACTCTCTCCTCTCTTTGATGAACAGCGCTCTACTATCTGATAGTTTGTCATGTCATAGTTGTTATCTTGTTTAAAATCGACAACACCTTAAAAGATATGTTAGAATTAGACGATTTTCAGTCAAAAAAGTTTTGCATCCATATGCATTTAGATTTTTAAAATACAAATCTTGTGTGTCTCTGTTCCAAGCTGATATATCTCACTATAATAGATGGAATGAATTGTGTTAACTCATTGTCATTTGTCATATTTGTTGATACACTCTCGTTCTCAGGCTCGCTCCAACAATGTTCATCTAAATGTCTAAAAGAAAATCAGCCAAATCAGAAAAAGGAGAGAAAGTAAAGAATATCCAAGTAGTAATTTAAGGCATTTATAATGCAGTAGGCCAATTGTAACATCACCCACTGGCTTGTGGACTTCTATTTTAAACCTTGAGGACTCGTTTTTTTTTGGAGCCAGTTGTGACCATTTAGACAAGAGACTGGCGCAGGGGAGGATCGTAAAGGGCAACACCTGAGGGTTTAATTAGTAGCTGGAGCGATCATTTTAATCCCATAAGGTTCTTATGCAATGGAAACGCTGCTCACTGCTCCAGTAAATAGGACAAACCATAGATACAAATTAGCAACAGGAGATAAACTAGTACGCTCAGCTCATAGAACCCTTTGGCTCAGCTTTGAGCCAGAAAGCTATTGTTATACTAGAAATACTTAAAATAGATAACATTACATACGGTTGATAAACAGCAAATATAATTTGATGGTTTGTTTAGCAACAGGACTCGCTAGCCAGCCAGCCATGTAATTGTCCCCAAATCAATATTAGATATGATTTTCATGAAAAGTAATGAGATGAGACGTGATCACTTGTGGTACTTGTATGTATCAGTTTGTTCAGGGGATGATGCATGGAAGAACTACACTCAGTGTTGTCATTCATTTTAGATACAGGCTGTAGTTCTTCTGTTTAGAATGGTGTAAAGACAGTTTAAGTGGAGGTGCTTAGTTTCATCAGTGTCCTATCAGAATGGAGTGTTCACCGAGACCATGGTACAACCACTGCTACAGTTTTCCCCACCCTCTGTAATGCCTTGTGGCTGAGGACTGCCGTACCAGGTGGTGATTCACCCAGCCGGGATTGTCTCAGTTGTGCACCGTTAGAAGTCGCAAAGTGTCCTGGAGTCCATGTTGAACTTCGGCAGCCCACGCAGAAGAATAGCTGTTTTTGAGACAATGCCATCAAAAAAATGAATACTGCACATATATCACCAAGTAAGATTTAGCGGTTTGCTGCAGTGAACGTGATTGTAATGTCATGCACACACTATGCAGCACACTGGAGACAGCACGATGGCTGCCACACACACTGCCTTTTCCAGAGCATCGCCCCGTATATCTTAACCTCTTGCACATACGCACTGTAAGCCCAGACAGAATGCCAGTAGCAGCTCTCACACAGTCTTTATGAGTCCTAAAGTGCTAATCAGGATTAGACCACATTATCAGTTCTAATCATGATTCGGACTCATAATGTGGATATAGAGAGCATGGCAGGTTTACTGTGACAAAGCTTCAATAAATACTTTGTGTTCACATAAATAACCTCCATATTCAAACGTTATCTCAGGGTGGGTGATACCAGTCATCATTGCAGTCATTTTGGCAATTGAATTTAAAATATAAATACTATGGGGCCTACCAAATGGTCTGGCTATCCATCATACAATATAGATAATAGGTTTACATTATCTGACACCTGAGCCAATGGTGTGGCCATGCAGGTCTTATCCAATAACATCTCTATGAGTGGATTTTGGTCACATTTGTTAAAGGTCTTCATTAGCGACGTCTCCTTCTCTTGTGCTTTTTATTTTCTTAAATCTGTGTCCGTGTTTCTTTCCGCCTCTTCTCCACTCGTTCTCCCTCCACCTCGCTCACATGCACCTTGTATCCCAGCTATAGTCATCCCATGTCACGCAAAACAAATCACATTGTGAGCTTCCAAATCAGGTTGCGAACATCCAATTGCAACGTGAGTGTGGCCTAATCTGTGCGCTTTCAGACCGGTTACTTAATATCCTGCTAAAAGGAGAGAATAAAAAAAGAAAAAAAAGGAAAAGACACATTGAGGCAACAAGCATAACTGAAGCCACTGTGTGGGCTAAGCGATCCTTCGGGTATGTGCCTGGGAGTGATCAGGCAGGCGGACAGTGTCACGGTCCAGTGAGCAGTGTTTACTTGCCATCAGGCTGCATATGCCCATAAACAAAGTAGGATCCCAGTCCCCTCTCTTTTTAGAGAGAAAAATCCCACGTGAAAAGCTTGCAAATAAGTCAGTATTACATTCAGTCTGAAGATACATGCTTTAAGGCTCTCCCCTTCAATCATCTTCCACCTTTGAGTTTCTCCTCTTAAGTTTTTCCTCAATCGCGCAGTGACAGTACTTCTGCTTTGTCCTTTGTCTCAGCCCACTCCATTTGCAGCCACTTTAATTTTCACAGATTCGTTTTGTGCCGTACAGAAGAAATTCATTTTATCACAGTGTGGATTACATAGGAGGTCATTAAGGAGGGTGGTGGTTTATGGAAACTCTTGTTCTCGTTTCCCTTTTTTTTGAGTTAAAATCTGAAAACTGTGCATCCATTAGAGCTGTTGTAGCTTTGTGCTTTTGTCTAACTCATTACTTTATATTTTATTCGATATTGCTCCTGCCCCCTTGATCCTACACTCTCTCACCTTCTTCAGCCTGTTGCACCCAACCCCTTTCCTTTCCTCACCCTCCTCATTAACACACGTTTGACAACTGGCTTTGTGCTCTCCCTGTTCACATCCTACTCCGAGGACGACCGTGACACTGTAATTTGGAGAGGATCTGTGTCTGAACCTTGTACCCTCACTACTCGTCTTCGCATTTAAAGTTCAATCCAAAGTAGGGAATTGACTTTTTAAAATGTGAATCTACCAGCCGCTGTTGGATAAAGGTTCAAATTCACCCGTCTCTCAGTATGTGTGTATTTTTTATCTGTGTGTGCAGATTCGTCGGTCAGTAGCTCCTTCCACCCTCGCTTCATTTTGTAATATCATTTTTTGAATCCATGGCTACTTCTACTGAAACACAATTTACCTATGATAGAGATGCACTTACCAACATTGGAAATGCTGCGACCACCCCAGGAAGAGAGGAAAAAGAGGTGGCATCAGAGCCAAGATGGCCCCTCATGGACCAAGAGCAGTTCCTCTACCGAGTCTTCTCCTGGCTAATGCCCGGTCACAGGAGAATAAAGTGAGGGAGGTTCACAGAGACACGGTTAACCCCTAACATCCTGGATCAAGCTAATGTACTGGATGGGCAGACCTTATTCAGAGCCAACAGGACACAGCACTGTGGTGAGAGGAGGGGAGGGCTCTGTGTCTACGTCAATCATGCTTGATGCTCAAAGCGGGTAAAAGTGGATGGATGGTGTTCACCCGATTTCTGATGTTAAGATGTCGACCATATTATCTGCCCAGAGATTTCATCAGTGATTTTTAGTTACTTTGTACTGTACATTCAACCAGATGCAAACTCCAAAAATGCGCTGCAGGAATTGTATGATGTCATCAACAGCAACATGACTAAACAACCACATGGAATTTTCAGAGTAGCTCATGATTTTAGTCATACAAACGTTTGAACTGTTTCACCTAAATCTCACCAGCATTTTCCAGATCCCCACCAGACGAAGAAAAATATCCCTGACCACGTGTGCAAATAATCCTGGCAACCTCCAATGTCCTCGCTGTGGCCCGTCAGATCATATTTCTCTGCTTCTTCTGCCTACATACTCTAAGTTGATAAGGAGAGTCAAATCATCGGTAAAACCGTTTGAGTGTAGACAGTTGAAGCTACAGCAGCCTTACAGGACAGTTTTGAGTGCACAGACTGGCACATGTTTAGAGATACTGCCACTCAGGATAACAGCATCTTCAGTGGCATCACATATCAACAAATTTAGTGACGATGCAGTGACCACAAAGACAGTAAGATCATTCCCCAACCAGAAGGCTTGGATACATGGAGAGGTGAGGGCTCCTTGAGAGCCAAAGAAGCTGCCTTTCGGTAAGGTGACAAGGAAGCACACCTCACTGCCAGAAGACGACTGAAAGCTGGCATTAAGAGGGCAAAAGGAAGACACCAGCAGAGATTTGAGAGGGACCTCAACACCAACAGCAACAAAGATACGTGGCAGGCAATTCAAAATGTCACAGGCGACAAAAGCAGTAGTGTTCCAATCATGTAGCACTTGGATATTGGACTTCCTCACAAGCACAGCCCTGAGAGGTTTGGATTGACAGTCCCATGGCTGTGTGCTCAGCCCCCTCCTGCTCACACTGTACACCACTGACTACACTCTCAGGGATCAAGGGAACGCCATTTTGAAATATGCAGACTACACCACCATCATCGGCATACATCAGTGCATCAGTGGAGCTGAGCTGGAGCATGTTTACAGTCATAGGTTCCAATGTTTCCCATTAATTAGTAGACTTGCAGCCCTGCATAGTCTCATTTGCTGCATCATAGTCTCATATTGATTCAATGTTTATCACCTCTCATAATAGCTCTGGAGATCTCTAACATTTTGCACCCTTGCTTCAGCAATGCATCTTTTACTCCCAGTCAGTCAACCCCCCCGCGCCCTGCTGTACGAGCACACGCACCCGCTCTCTCCCCACAAATTACACTGCTTCCCCCTCATATCAAAGCGGTGCCAGTGCAACTTTAATGTGGTGGAATTATCTATATCTTCTGGTCATGGAAAGAAAAAATAAGAAGAAGAAATTCTTACAGGAACAGCTGTCTCTAACAGTAACGTTGAGTGCACGTACTAGCTGGTCTTCAGTCTCTCTCCAGTCTGTTTGTCTGTCTTGTTAAGCTAGCTGGGCAGTACTTAGCCTATTTCTCGCTGTATTTTATTTACCAGCCACTTCCAGCACTGTTCTGTGACTCTGTGCCTGAAAAACACGAGACTGAAATACAACTTGCTTTATTTATTACGTTTAATAAATGCCAGTGGGAAGCTGTGTTCATGAACCACGGCTCGGAATGGTTCCCACGTTGTGTGTGTACGCCGTTCACATGCACTCGACAAAACATTCCAGCAACCTCATCCACACAGACTAGTCAATGTGTAGTCAAGATGGCTCTCACAGGCACACATACTTCTGAATCGAGACAATGATTATCTAGTTTCTCAGTTAAAGTTTAGTTACAAGTCAGAACTAATAGGCTACAAGATTAAAAGCAATACATTGATATGGACTATTGGCTATAGCTAATAGGCTTGTGTTAAAATTTTATGGCGAGAGCTGCGTAGTAAAGTAAGTTGTGACGACTGGACTTATCACCTGGCAGCAGAGCCAAAGCTAAGTGTTATATTTAATTATTTCCTACTTTTTATATTTCCCATTACTTCTCATTTATTGACATGCAATTTATGAGATAGTCTCTTATTTGTTCTCTCAAAGTGCACAAGATCAATGCTTTTACCTTTAGAATGTGCACGATTTTCTTCTGAGGGAGGTCCACTCACTGTAGCCATGAAATCCTGTGGAAAAACTCCACCCTGGTTAAAAAGGCACAGAAAAGGCTTCCTACAGAAACTTAGGAAGGCTAAATTCCAGTGCAAGTTATTGTCAACTTTTACAAAGGAGCAACAGAAAGCATCCTGACTGGAAACATCACACACACAGGCCCCGAACAGGAAGGCTCTACATCGGGTGATTAAAAACGCCCAGAACATTACTGGTCCCATCCACGGAGCGTCAGCGACATTGGTTAAGTGAGATGTCTGCACAAAGGCCAACAGATACTCAAAGACAACATCCACCCCAGCTGCAGTCTGTTCGCCCTGCTGCCATCTGGCAAAAGTTAAAGAAGTATCCACTGACATACCACCAGACTACAGAGCAGCTTCATTCTCCAGGCTGTGAGACTCCTGGATTCATCCTCAACACTCCATTGTCATTGATCATTATTTTGTATCTGACATCTACCAGCCACTTTCATATTTTAGCAAAGAATTCAGTAACAGCGCAGGACTTTTTTTCACATAGTGGCCGGACAGTGACTTTTTCCCCTTCCTCATGTTTAAAAAGATACATTTGAGTTTAGCCAACATTTACAATAGTTATCTTACTCTTGTGGTAAAAAAGGATCTCCATCCTGAAGCTGTTCTGTCTGTAGTTTTCTAAAAATAAATAGATGAACATCGCATCTCTTGATCAACTCATCAATTTGCGGCTTAGATGAACACTTTCTGGATAATCCCTCAATTTTGAGTTTAAATCCAGAGCACTCCCAGTGAGGATGCAGGTAATTTGTTAGTTGTGCAGATACAGATAATGTTGATGGAGATTCTCAGTCATCCAGGTCATGGTAATTCAGTGGTAAGTGCTGTACCGTAGGCATGTGGACATTTTCCAGTTGCTTAAATATGTTTCACCTCCCATCCAATCTTCAGTTCAGTTCAAAACTGAACCACAAGTCCTACGATGTAGCACTTACAGATACAGATAGTGGTGCACTTGCTAATCCCTAATATAAAAAACTTAAACTACACACAAGAGCCAGTTTCCTTTGCGTCTTTGTGCTGATGTCCTCCTGGCTTCAACTCAAACTACAAAGACATATCTCCAAAAATGTCAGACTTTTTCTTCAACAATAAATCCTTACTGAAAATAAATCATGAATCTATTAGCAGAGAGCGCATTAATAAAACAATAGCCAAGAGTCTCCATTTGATCCTCGGGCAATTAACAGAGTTGCAGAACTATCAGAAGCTGATATAATGTGTTGTTAACAACAAGTCATTAGTCATGTGAGTCAGACCTGTTGCCTCAATGTTTTGTACATTTCCTTTTGCTAATAATAGCTGAAATATTTGGTAAAGGATGTGTTAGCTTTGGAGCAAAGTGAACCTTAGGCTGCTATTTTGGGGTAAAAATTGGACCAGCAATCAGAACAAAAACCTCAATGCTGAGGCTTGACTTTTATACTCCAAATAATGGCCATTCTCACTCACAACTCGTCAAATAAAGCAGTCTTGCTGCTGAATCACTGTATCTGTGTGTAAGTCAGATACGTGTTCTTTATACTGTCGTGCCATTATCTCTTCACTAACGTCAGTGAGCTGTATTTTCTGGTGACATAGCTGCAGCTGCCCCGCTGCCCTGTGATGTGATTGACACTTTGATGTGACTGATGGTGATTGTGTTGATGGGTTTGTGGGAGAGACCAGCTCTGTAAAATATTAGGAGAGTACTGAAGCACAGCTAAGAGGCTGAGCTGCAAGGTGGAGCGCAAACTCACAGATCAGATTTCATCTGGACGTTTGTGACAGGATTAAATGCTATTTATATACTACAGAGGGACTATTAAGTGAAGGCAAGGAGTTAAATGTACTATGGAACATCTGAAAATGTCGATTTGCCAGATGGAGCTCATGGAGATATGGCTGATACCCTCTGACTGCAGATTTTCAGTCTGAGGCACAAGGATTCAATTGCTGGTCATGGTGTTTATATATTATCTGTTTCCTTTGAAACCTCTTCCTCCTTGTAGCAATTCAAATTGACAAGGATGATTCTCGCAGCTATTGCAGGGCAGTCAGAGGTCTTCTTTTCAGGAGGCAGAGTCCCATCTCACCCGTTGATTAGGTTCAGAATTGTACGGGACATTTCTGCGGCACAAATCCAATCCCTGGCAATCTGAAAACCCCAGGAATGTGTCTGAAAGTGAAGATGAAAAAGGTGTTTTTCACGAGCCGAGCGCGTTGACTGCGAGAAGCAGATGAGATGGACAGTCGAGTTAATTGACCAAGTCTGATATAACATGGGGGACACACAGTGGTAGATATAGCCAAGACAGACCCTTAGCAGCACAAAGAAGAGCGCGAGAAGGATCAACTCCTGATTCTTAACACTGTTGTTGTTTCCTGCTCTGTTTGCATGTGTATCAAAATAAGACTCAGGAAGGGACCTTGTGCCCACTCAAGCTCTTGAAATTGACACGGTGCACACCAAATACTTAATGTTCAAAAGTAAAAACAAGCACGTCTTTTTCTTCTCTCTCTGCCTTTACAACAGCCCACACACTCTTGGCTCTGCATGCGCTGTTGACCCAGCATAGGGATTCACAAATCTTTTAATGAGTCCATTTCACATTGCTATTCATTATCATCAATACATTCTCCTGCTACCTTGTATGTATGCTGCCACCATGAAAAAGTTCAATACAAACAATGCTATTTGGAGCTCATGCTAAAATTCATTATTTCTTGTTTTTTTCTCTTATCTTGCTGGGTGGTGAGGTTCACACAGTGTTTCTTTTCTCTGTAAGCTGCCAAGGTTCTGATGTAGGGCATCCATTGTGGGTGCGTGAGTGTATGTGTGCATGTATGCTGCAGAACCTGCTGTTGCAGCGATGCATTACTGACTGTGATCAGCCGAACACTCAAGAAGAAAGTTATAAATATTCATAATTTGTTTCTTTCACATCTACTCACACAATTAGAAAAAGTTAACAGAAAACGGTCCGCTCTTTAGGTTGCAATAATTGTCTGATGTAAAGTCGTCATGGTTACTTATAATCAAGATTTGTGAAACGTGACTGTATCTTCATCAAACACGTGACACTTAAAATCCTTATTCCAGGCAGCGCGTGACTAAGAGCTGAGCTGACACCTCTGTTTAGCTGAAGTGCATGATGCCACATTAGCGCTGCAAATCAACACAATGAATTTTAATTGGTATTGCCAAAGTCAGAGTACGCTATCCAAAAATGACACTTAAAACAGCGGATCCTGTAATTATGATGTTCATAGAAGGAGAGATAATACGGAGAGAGAGTCTTTGTGGAGAGGCTGATCAGTCTTACGGCTTTAATAGATATTCCCTGCAGATTGCAGTCCCCTCAGTGCTGCTGAATGTCAGAATGCACTTGACTGCTGGGAGAGAATGTCTGGACAGCTTTTCCATCTTGCTGGGGGTGACATGAATTTAGTGAGCTAATGCTGTCAGATGAACAGAAAAGGAGAATTAAGGCTGTCAACCAGAGGCTGTTTTTGATTTAGGTTTACAACATTACTTAGTTACGTTTGCCATAGTTTGTAGTTTTCATGATGAAGGTGACTCACTAATCATATTTCTATTCTTTTTCTATGAAATATATTGTCTGCCACTTTATATAAAGTCTGTTGCAATAGACTTTTTCTTGTTTTGCCTGTATATCTGTGTATGAATGACTAGAGGACAGAGTCATTGTTCCAAAGGCATGACAACCATATTTCCCACACATAGATTTCACTTTAGCAGACTGTTTTTGGAGTGACTTAATAAAAGTTGCTGTCAAAGAAGGCAGACAACCTGTCTATAGAATTAAAATAAACAACATGGTGGTTTATTTCTGTCATGTCAACACTGTGTGTCCTCTGAGTTGTTCATTCTTAACAGTGGCCCAGTCAGTTTATTGACCACACATATTCTGTGTCAGTCCTTCAAGTGTCTGTGTGGCAGCTCTACTTTTATGAATCTATTATTTTATATATAAAGGTCAGCTGGTCCGGGTCTGCTGGCGTGTTATTCTACCACAGCCACGTCTCCACATGTTCAAAGTGGCATACTGGCAGAAGCTCGAGCAGGGTATGGATTTCAAATCAGGCTAACTGCTAATACTTATGGAGCAATTACCCTTGCGCAGTACAGCAGGCTGCAGCTGTGAAGTCATTAGAGCACCGGCTGACAGAGA
>CAEMYA010000525.1:353435-366852 GCA_903131615.1 Diplodus sargus | reverse complement strand
AAAGATAACAAATAGTAGTTTTTTGGGGGAAAAATCAACATATTACAGGTGGCAGATTGATAGATTGGATAAGTGTGTCTGACTACATCACGGTCATTAGCATTTCAGGGCTTCCTGTGGGTCACCATGAATACATAGGTCTAATTAATTCATCCACTAAGCAGTGAGTCAGTCCAGGGGGCAGTGAGGACCTTATAAAGCAAGACTATGTCATATCAGGAATCCTTCCTGGAGCTGACATATACTGAAAAGAAATCAGCCCACTCCAGTTACAAAAGGCAGTGTGGCCGTCATACCTAGTGTAGTGCTCTCGCCATGCGTCATACCTTTCATACTTTTCTCTGCTGTCGGGGAAATGCACGGAAATTCAAAGGAAAGCTCAAGTTCAACCATGTGCTATAAGGTGATACTCCATGTGATTATCTTTGTGCGAGCAGTGGATGGCACTTCACACCTTGACTCACCACTTGCCCGAGTGCTCTGCTGTGGAGGTGTATGATAGTGGGAGGCAGTTGAATCGAGTAGCTTGGCAAATTCAGGACACTACACCTCTAATATTCTAAGAATCCAGAGGAATGTAACATAAATCATAAATCTGGTCATTTGGACAAAGAGAAGCTTTATTTTTAATAAGCTTGAAGATCTGCTGACCTTGACAAACAGCAGTCATCAGTGCTGAGATGTATTACCTAACTCAAAACGAATCATATCCTTTCTGTGTTAGACGTACTTTGATAGTGAACCATGGCAGTTGTCTTTCTGAGTTAATCAGTTTACAGGGAGTAGTGAAATCTTTCTTTATCAGTGTTCTAAGTTAAAAAACCCTCTTTGCAACTACAAAGACATCTTAAAAGCATTATACCCATAAGAACACAGAAATAAAACCCCTTGGGATTGGCCTTGCAACATAACTTCTATTTTTAAAGTTGGTTATGTTGTGTTTTAAATTAATAATTTGCAAAGTCTGACTTGAATGTAGTTGCTGTTTCTGCTTCTGTTCCTGTTGTGTATCTTTTAGCCAATGAATTGTTTGGAGTGTGTAGGTCATGGGCAGTAGCGCCCATCCCGTCTTGCACACAGAGTGAATGACAGGACTGTACACTGTAACACATTCCTGTGGTTTTCCCTGCATTATTACTGTATAATGAACACATGCTTACTGTATGTATGTATGCTTATACATGGTACGTTGCTGTAGATATGCAAAGCATCATGGTCAAAAGCCATTGGCGGGTGAATTCCTCAGTTAATATATTTGACTGTAAATCACAATACAGTAATTTTGAGAGGGATTTTTTTCAGCATTAGCCTACAAAGAATAATCTCTATTTGCTGATGATACATTCAGCATTATTTACAACATAGATTTTTCTAGTTCTGTGTTATCACGTGTACAGAGGACGACCCCACATCTTTATATCATCTGTAACATGAACCGTGATGACCACCTGAATTTTTCCACATGGTTTTGTTCCAAGAGGTTACTGACAAGGTTCAACAGCTTCTTCAGCCTTCGACTTCAGCAAGGTAAGCTCATTTTTGCAACTGCAACGTTATGTTAGATAAGCACAGTTTTCTGATGTAAAGTTATTGCTGTGTGTAACTTTAAAAGTGAGACTAACATTAGTGTGCATATTATGTTAAAATAAGCTATTTGCACATGACATTTTGAGGACATTATCATTTTTTTGTAGGAGTAACATTAGTTAGTTAGTACATTTTTCACAAGTCTCTGTGAGCATTTAAAGTTACATACCAGGAATGGGAAAGAGATTGTTTGTGCTTTCAGCACTTGTCAGAAGCTCTTCAGTGTCAGATCTTCGCTCACCTCACACACTGAAAACACACAAAGGACACGGTAGCTTGTAGAGATGGAGGCATGGACAATTATGATTCAGTAATGCATGATGATGCTGGTGTTATGGGAAAGGATGACCTGACAGAGACTATATAATTTTCTGAGGTCAGTCATTCTGATGTTTTCCGTACACGTCTGGCCCTCCTTTACTTGAGAATGCAAGCAAAGATGCTTTTACCTGCTTCCACAAAAATCCACTCTAATAGAAGAGTTTCAAAAAGTTTGCACAACTGCGATATCACAGTTGTTTGTTAGACTTCATGAAGAGCTTTCAAAGCTTGAAATTCCTGATGAAAGGATTTGTAATATCATAGATGGACTGTCAAAGGAGATCTCATTGAAGATGTATAATGAGGGCTGGTTCAGATCAGGTACAACCCGGAAAACATTATTTAATAAAAAACTTCAGCTCATGAGCCCATATAGGCTCATCTTGGTTTTAATGCTTCTGGATAAGAGCAGATTTGCCTGTATGTCCCAGTGAAAGACACTGTTAAAGCCCTGCTGAACCTGCCATCCATGAGAGAGCTATATAATGTGTCATAAATGCACCGCCCTGAAGATCCAAATGTGCATGAGGATGTGAGGGATGGTAAGACTTTCAAAGAGAACACCCTTCTACAAGAGTTACCTTCCTCAATCTCACTTATCTTGTATCAAGGTGCCTTTGAAGTTGTGAATCCTCTTGGATCTGGCGAGAAGAAACAAAAGCTCCTTGCTGTGTACATGACAATGAGTGAGGTATTGCCTCCTAACAGGTCATCCATTGATCCCATGCAGTTAGTCGTGCTTTGCAGGGAGTCTGATTATCAGTTTATTGGACAAGAGAATGTGCTGCCCTCCTTTGTAAAAGACTTTGAAGACATTGAGCAATCTGGTATTACCTCTGAGACAGGTGAGACTGTGAAGGAGGTAATAATTGCAATTGTAAGTGACAACCTAGCCAGCAGGCTAACCTATAGATTAGTATGAGTAACTGATTCCTTTTTTTCTCTTCCACTACAGGGAAGAAGACACCAGTATCCAGTTCAGGATCAAGAGTACAGTTCAGGTTGAACGAATACAATTCAGAAGGCAGTAAGCAGCTATTTAAGCTGTTGGTCTCTTGTGGCAGATTAAAAAAGCCCCCTTATTACTGCACACAGATCTGATGTAACCTATTTTCCACATAAAACGTATTCAGTGCCTGTGTGTGTTAAGATTTTAAATGTTGAAAGTTTAAATAAATTAGACTTTTAATGACAAAAACAATGTCTTCATCGTATTGTATGTACTGTATGTACAGTAGTACAATATAACATGTATGTTATAACTGACAGTATTAGGATTAATGCAGTGTGCCTGTAACAGTAATCTTCTGCCTTCTGTGATAAAACAAATATAGTACCCTATTATTGTAATAACAGTGACAGTATTTTACAGGTACTGTGATTAAATTTATAGTAAGCATTCTGTTGAATTTACCAGAGCTGTTCAGCCCTGCTGGTGAGATGGTGACAACCTTCATTCAAAACACACCATACAAGTAGCAAGCAATTGACCACTTTATTTTGACATTTTAGGAAATTCATGTATTAAAATGTTGACAAAGACTTTGTCCTTGGGGCCTCAGCCCACAGACAGGTTAGGAATCTCATTAAATAATGAGATATGGCTATCATCGGTTTTGACCTTTTCATGTATTTTGTTTGGAAAAGCAAAAAAAGAGAGGAGTATCGACAACCTTGTGCTTAAAGTTTTTTTCAAAAAGATAGTTTAACCACTTGAAATGCTGCATCTCTTTTCAGTTAGATTGTTTTTGTGAGTATGACTTGCATATGAAACTCCAGCAGAGCTGCACTTTGAACTTCCTTTGCTCTATTTGGTAACCTTCCAGACAGAGGGCCTCCATGCTGAGTGGACCCATCCAAATCGAAGTGCTATCTTTCCATCTCTGGCAAACTGCCAAAGCGTGCCTTGCCAGCTTGACCAGGTGCCCATGGCCGCGGTGTTGGGGCCAGAGTCAGGTAGCGCTCTTCAAGCCAGATGGCCCTTCCATGGGGCTACATCACTCAGCCCTCCCTCTGAGTCCTTCTGGAGACCACTGGCCATGGAAATGAAGAATCCTAAATAGGCAGAATAAACACTGAGATTAAACTAAAATCATTACCAATTACAAACAATTATAGTGGTAGCCATTGCTGTCCCAAACATTTCGACTGGGCAATATGTCAATGCCAATTTGACATTTGACATATTGCCCAGTCGAAATGTTTGGACTCAAATCACAGGGTTACAGTTATCGAATACCTTTATGGAATACCTTGAAAATTATTTTTTCTGGCATGGAAAAGTCATTGACTTGTGTAGCTCTAATATGCATCATTTTCTGTCTATGTTCATATTTTGAATTGAGGATGTTCATTACTAGCCATAATGTTGTAACCATTGAAGATAAACTTACCACGAGCTATGACTCTGTGAAATGCTGGTATATGATCCTGTATCATTCAAAAACTTGAGCTCTAAACTTCGGTTGTAACAGAACAAGATAATGTCTAATGTGCAAGATGCAAGCTTTGCAAAAAATAGTTTCACTATAGCAAATATGGGGCAGCACAACTCCTGCTGAGTGAATAAAAACACATCCAACATGAGAAGACCATGACAAATGGCTTACCAAGCCAGGCAATATTTGCGAGATTGGTAAAAGGACCAGGGTCTGTCTCCCACCAGGGCATAGTTGCCACAGATATGAAAGGCACATTACATGTATAACCAGCACCCATCGTCAGCTGAGATACCCCGGGCACTTGAGGTGGCCCAGTGCATTGAAAATATAGTTTTCTGATGCTTTAGAGGAAAGTGTGTGTGTGTGTGTGTGTGTGTGTGTGCCAGTGCCAGACTAACATTAGTGCTTAAATAAAACTTGAAGGACAATGTATTGAATGTGCCAGTAGTTTGAAGTATGTGGAGTGACTATAAACGCCACTGAAATCAGTACCAGATGTGTGGAAGTCTTATACACGTCTCACAGCATATTATAGTCTGCCCAACGACAATTCCTCACACAGAAAGGCCAACCAGGACAGATTTTAATTCAGTCAAGTCCAGTGCATTCCAGTGAGCTTATTAACCACGTTGCCCTTTTCCCAGCTTGATTGCTGTAAATTAAGAAAGGAACAATCAATGGTCAAATGAAGGACTGCATTGCAGCATGATGGTCTGACAAAAGTTTAAGCTTAAAATGATGTGACCACTCTCTCCACACAATGCACACTCTCCCTGCAGGCCAGTACAAGGTCAAGGTTAGTGGCAGAAGACACTGTACAAGCATATCTATTCATTTCGTGTCTGTAGGAAGCTGGTCAGTCGGCGGCTCATACGAAACATCCCTAGGGCCTCACACGGTCTTGATATAATGTTATCTGTCCGCGGATGTAGATTGCAGGCTCAGATAGTGATTTAAATGGTTTTAATGCAAAGATTTTTGAAGGTGATAAAGAGTGTTGAAAGTCGCCCAATATCTGGCTTGTTTTTTAATGGACTTTAGAGGAATTCATATGCGTTCTGATGTGGAAAAAGATAATTAGGTTCATGTTTTTATATCTGATGTTGTATGTTAGAAGCTTTGTCATAGTATTGGTCCACGCGGGATTATTCTACCACAACACGTCGACCCTCAAACAGAAGCCGCTACCCACACCACGACCCCCCTCACATTCCCCCGCAGAGAAGAAGACAGGAACAGTATCTGTGTTGTGTGGGGGTACTTTCTTACACCTCACTCTCTGCTGTCAGATGTTGACTGAATCAGGTTAAAGATGGGAGGTGCAGAAACAGAAGCATCACTGATGAAAATGACAGTGCATCTACCCAGTTTGGATATTGAGATGCAAACTTGTCCCCTTCCCCAGGAATACATGTGCTTGTGTAATCTGTAGAGAAAAAAGAAAATGGAGGGACCTTTAAATGTCTGGCACAGGTGTGTGCAAGAGTAATTGGAAAGGAAAACTGATTCAAACAGGGATGAAAAACATAAAAGAATCGACTATCAAAATATGCACGGGTCAGAGAGATTTTGAAACTCTAATTTTTACAAAATTATGTTGTAATACAAATGTTTTCTGATTCATAGGCAGCATGGAGACAAAAACAATAATGCACTTTACAGATAGTGGTGCGGTGACAGACCACTCTACAGGTTTTCACTTGATGTCACTGTGACATTTACTGATTTGTTATTCAAATAAAGTCTGACACAATGAGCGCAGACCGACATTTAAAGCTCTCTGTCTGTCTGCCTGTTTTCTGTAGTTTCACCCCTAACACGTCTTCTCCTCCTGCACTCATCTTACACTTGGAGCAGACTTTAACACTTCCAGAATAACATGATAATTATGTGCAGTGCATGCACATGATGTGAAAAACATCTTGAGCGCATGTTAGTGTTAAATATTAGTGGAACAATTAGCTGTAATTTGTTTTCTTCTGAAGACTGCACTCATGGCTTTTGAAATTAATTTACCACCCACGGTCCAATGGCCTTGTGTTCATCCATTTGTATCTCATTCAGGATCATAGTGAGGTTTGCAGTACATCTAAACTTCACATAACAGTCAGACCAGGTCTTTGGTACTTTTAGCTGTAAGATGAGTGCCAACCATATCATACGTGTTGCACCCACTATAATTATGCAGTACATATTATGAAAAGCTATAAGAAAAACTGTAATCTGTGCACTTAAATTAAATTAAGTTCTGATGATGATACCAGTACAGGAACACACCACGGATACTTGCATACTTTTAGGCTACATCTAGATAGACAACATAATTATATCTAGATATTTTGAAATCTCCTCGACGGCGCCTCAGAAATGGTAGAACTGGAAAACATTGTATATCAGATACCTCAGCATGGTTGGATAAATGATCAGTAATGTGGATATGATGATTAAGTGGGTAAAGGCAAATATATGAATAAGTAAAACAGTCTGGTTAGCGTAGATACTTACATATTTTTACTGTAACGCAGCCTTTAAACAGCCATCACACATCAAATACCCCTCTAGTGTCACTTTATGCAGGTGTGCAGTAGAATAAAGAGCAGGAATGGGTTCTGGGTGGTCAATTGGCCGTGATCTTTTCTGAAACCATAGTAAGTTTTTGTGCCTGAATCTAACCAAGCTGCGACTGTTTGACAACGTTTAAACATTTTTAAAGTCATATGTGACCTCAATGTCAGCAAGCTTTATTTAGATAGTCTAACAGGATGCTGCATATTATGTTTTATTACGGAGCCCGTCAGGACCAGCCTTTAAATCACTTTTAAGGATGCCGCAGTTTGGCTCTGTTCTGGCAAGTCTGCTTGAAGGGTGTGTTGGTTTTCGACGGGTGCGGTCCACTGAGCCTCCATTCCTCCTCCAAGGTCAACCATGTTTAAGAAATAATCTAAAAAATCACATAAAAAAAGGATTCTTTATCAATCGATTTAATCATCTTAGTCATACGTAAAAGTCCCTCGTGAATTAAATGACTTAGGCTTGACGGAGGTATTATCTAGCTTTTACAGCTTTTATAAATACATTGTTACTGATTAAAGTGAGTGATTTATTGAAGACTAAAAAGTTCCACATTGAAAACAACAAAATAATAGTACATGAGTGCATTTTTCATAGGACTGTAAAGTTGAAGCTGGCCTTGATAGTTACTCCAGCAGCAGCAGCAGCAGCAGCATTGATTCATAGGTTCCCTTTCCTCAAAAAGCAATGGAACAAAGTCTAGACCTGTTTGAAGATGTCTATTTTTATCTCAAGGAGACTTTTTTTCACGTTATCTTGGGGAGACTTTTTTGTGTTTATATGTGCTTGGTATGCAAGAGCTTCCGTTCCTCCACCTGGGAATCTAAAATATTGCTGTTTCGAGCACTTTTACTTCATCTCATGGCAGGAAATTTGCAGCTTGCCGGCTTTTTTTTAAAGCTTCTTTTTCAGTGCCACCGAGGCACATCGAGACGAGCGGTATGTCTTTGTTTCTTCAGGTTTCTACCATTTTTTTCCCACCGTCCTTAAACTTGAATGCTGGGATTCCTTCAGCTTGACATTGTGATGGGGCAGCCTTGCAGAAATATTGTGCCTAATGAGATTTCCTCGTGTGTTTCCCATTGCCTGGGGGCTTCAAGAGCCTTGCCTACAGTAGTTCAAGTGGAGGTCTTATTACCGTATTCCTCAATCGAAGGACTTCACATTCACACCTCAAGCAAATTTCAGCCTGTTTGATCCATCAGCACTGCAATGATCAGCTGATCTGAAGGAAAAGAAAATATATAAAAAAAGAATTTGCCTTACTCTCAGATGATGAGGGATGGAGGCATCAATAAAACCCGATCTTATCACACCGCATGTGTTCTGCCAACAATTTGCAGTTTTTAATTACTGGAGAAATGGGTGTCAGGTCAGAGTGATGCATGTATTGTGTCATTAGATGTACCAGAATCCATATGGAAAGGATAAAAAGAGCCGCTTTAATTAGTATACCTGTCAAGGACAGATGGCAGTGTCTTGCTGTGTTGATGATATCCAAAAGGTACGTTTTTTTTTTTTAAATATACAACTTGTCCCTCCCAAGATTTAATTTGTTCTGCTTCACTTTTATTGCAGTGCATTTTTACTTTGGCCTCTGGCTGTTTCATGCAGAACACAGACAGCCGGTACTGCCTGATACTTTGGGGGACATTTTCTCTTTCTGTTCCTGACAGCTGCTGCTAAAATATCCAGACATATAACCCATACCAGCACGACTTGAGCTCCTGCACGATAATAATGCTACAGATAAAACAGATATCTCCACCATCCATGAGGGTGTTGAACTCGGTTAATGGCATTCACAAAGGAGGAGAGTCGAGGCAGTTGTTTCATTACCATCAATCATGAAATTGTTAATTTTAGTGATTAATGTTAGCTTCAGTCTCCTTTGCTATTTCTTTCCTGTCTTCATATACATATTTAGCTCATAGGGATGGTTCCAGCCAAAGCAATGTCATAGCAAGGATAAATTAGAAGTTCATATAAATTAATGTTGCAGAAATAAATGTGAATGCATAATTAGCAAGTGTCATTAACAGGGGATGATTTAAGACTTAATGATGAAAAGAAATGGAATGTTTTGTTTAAAAAACACTTAATTGGGGTGAGTAAGTGACGCTTGCAAGTGGCTGGATACAAACACACTTAATTTGGAATTCAAGATGTTACCAGCTGTCATTGGAATATATCAGTGAATACAGGGATATGATATTTGGATATGAGAAAATAATGTGCTCCTAATAGACGTGAAGAACATCTGAATGTGAAGAGTGAAGATAATTATTTGTTGTTTTTTGACACAGTTTGCCTCAAACGCACCCACTGTTTTCCTCAGAGACATAACTCAGACATCACAGTCACTCTTTCCAGTGGTATTGGTATATCTAATGAATATCAATCAATCATATATAAAACATACACTACTCAAAATTAGTTAGGGATATGTGGGTATTTTGTGTGTTGCATTATTTTTGGTTCCCAAAAACACATTTCATTTGACTTTTATTGCATATCCAGTATCCAACACTGAACAAACCCCACACTTTTTTAATTAGCACAAAGTCAAAGTACAAAGTGTTCCCACCACGTGCATTGATGACGGCCTACGATTTTGGGCTCATACTCCTCACTAGACGTCAGATATTGTTTTGGCACTCCACTCTGCAACAACAGCAACTTGGACTTCTTGGGGGTCACATGGTGGTGTGTCAGTGGGCATAGACGCAATGCTTCAACTGGTCCCAGAGATGCTCTGTAGTGCTCAGGTCAGGTGACGTCAACCTCCTGGAGATGCGTGGTGACCACATGAGCACATGTGGGGGTGCATTGTCATCCATTAACATGATGTTTGGAGCGTATTGGCATCACTTGCTTTTCAGACAGAAATGTAACAAAGAGTCAGTAGGACAGACAGGATGATAGAGGCTTTTCCATGTATGGATGCCATACTTTTTTTCCTCATATAAGTTGCTACCAGTTACCACATTACTGTTGTGTGGTCCTGTAATGTTGCTTTGGGTTTTGAAGCGTGGGACATTTCTATTTTGTTTGATGAGTGAATAACACTTTACTTTTCAAACTGTGAACACCATTAGACCGACACACCCCTGTCCCGCGCCTTCAGCTTTTCCATTCAGACAGACGCCGGCTTGCATCTGTTGTGGCTCTGATACTACCTCCTGACGAGGATCAGAGCAGCCCCCATCTGTAACTTTCACACAGATGGTGATGCAGAGAAACGGTGCATGATTCCTGCATTGAAGGGCATGGGTGTGACTGGGGCTTGTATGTCAATAGTTTAAGTGCAAACAAGAGCTGCTGGTAAGTAGCAACACATTGTGAAAAGATAAAAGCATTTACGATTTCTCACAAGTATCATTTTAAGTCAAAATGATTTCATGGAAATATAAATAATACACTTTGATGCCTATTGGTTTGTTCACTATGGGCAATTTTATCTCGGCTCAACTATGATGGCCATTTTTTAATGGTTGTTCTATCGTCCTTGGAGCTAGCTAGCGTAGCTCAGGAGTGACGTGAGGTCAAGCTAGTAGCTCACATTTTCATGAGTGCCATGGGACTGCCCAGGGAGGTTTTGGTATCTGACTCTTGTGTGCTTTGTGAGGTTTGAGGTGTTTCCTCCCATGCATTATAACGTTTGTAGCGATTCTTGCACACAGGCTCATTTATGTCAGTGAGTGAGCATCTGTGTCTTATCTGCTCTGTAGACAAAGTAGTCCCACAGTAAACTTTGGCAACCCATTTGTTGACTGGCATAGGGCATGGAGATATTATTTGTGAAGTTAGCACTCTGTTGTTGTCGATAGTATACATGTTGAGGCAGATGCATTACTTTTCAATGAGCTCACGCTTTATCAAGGGTCGGGGGTGGGGGGGTTGAAGGCAACTTGGCTACCTTGCTACTGCTGCCACCTAGTGGGTAGTCACATAGTTCTGCATTTCATCCTCTTGATCACTCACTCACATTTGGCCTAAAACAAGTACTGAATGTTGAGATAATTGAACACCAAAGCAATTTTTTGAACCCCAAAAATATTGAAAGGACCATCTCAAAAGTGCTAAAAAAATGAACTAAAGTTAGAGCACTTCTTAAAAGGGCAAGAAGATGATTTGAACAGGACATCTTAAAAGTGCAATATGCTCAGAAATCAGCATCCACAGCATTCTGATTTTTACATAAGTCCTAAGGGGCAAGTGAGGTTTTAACAACTATATGAAAACTGAAATCATATGCACTAGAGCCCGACCGATAAAGGTTTTTAAGGCCAGGACCGATATTCCGATATATCGGCTGATATATATATTTTAAAAAAAATCTGCAATGTCTCTCCAAAACTGCTGTGTCAAAAAATCCTTGGCCATCACTTCACAGCGCTGTGTAACTGTACTTCTTGATAGCTGAAGAGCTTTGATTGATGATAATATTTGTAGTTTGTTTTTAAAATCCTGAAACAAGGAGTCAGCTGCCTCAACAAAGGCCTCTTTTATCATCTTAGCACTTAACAAAGTGGAACAAACAAAACAAAGAATAAATGGAGCGCCTGTCAGTCCGCACGGAGGGAATAGCACCGTGGTATCAACACACTTGCGTCCGGAGGACCACCCAACATCGCTGCGAGCTGGGTGAGACCACAGCAACAGAGGAAAGCGGCAAAGGAGCCAGGTGGTGAATAACCCCGAGGTTGTGGTGGAGGGAGGACCAACTGAGCAACGATGGACAGCCCACAGAGTGTTGAGTACGTTACGTCGGTTTGCTAGGCTAACAGCTGTTCGGCGAGGCTAACAGCTGTTAACCCCAACAGAAAAAAACAGTTTTGTTACGGATTGAGAAGCGGTGATATTCACGCCAGTGTCCTCTCACATGATAGCGTGACTCACCCGTAATGATCAGTCAGTGTCGTACTTTTTATGAACAGCTTGAAAGTGCCTCTCAACATTCCCCTTCTTCGGAATAGCGATAATAGTTTGACAGATCAGACAAGTGCATATTTTTTTGTATCCCTTCTTTTGATGATATCAATGAAGCTGCTAACCAGGTCACTGAGCTCGCTTGTGTTTTGCAGTAGCTAGCACGTCTGCGCTGCGCATGCATGGTGACCCGTGACCCCACAAGAAGACATCTGACTGGCCGTACTGTACGTTAATCAGGTGGAATAGACTCTGCCTGGTGGACACCACCACTCATAACATGGTTGGAGGTTAAGTCCGTTTTTATTTAATTTTTAAATGCATTAGATGCATTATTATGTGTAAAATAATGCCTCTCTCATTCAAGTTCTGAAATCTGGCTTTAATTTACCACATCCGTTTCACAAGCTTCCCCAGTCTCCACAATGTCCATATGCAGCCTCTTGTGGACGAAATAAGTATTACAAAAACAAACACTCAAAATTTGGAAATGATATTCCAGGCAGAGGGACACCATGGATTGTTGCACACAATTTGGGCACATGAAGCTGTCAGTCTGCTGTAAACATAGAAATACTGCAGTGGCACTTGTGATTGATGCTGATGGATGCAGGGACTTTCACTGTCCTGTCACTGCTAAAGGACAACGTGAGTTAAATCAAGTGTTTTCCAGCCTCCAACTCACACACATACAATTTGTTTTCTGTGCCAGAATACACACATTCTTTGTCTTCCACTCGGTT
This sequence comes from Diplodus sargus, assembly GCA_903131615.1. Taxonomy (NCBI): domain Eukaryota; kingdom Metazoa; phylum Chordata; class Actinopteri; order Spariformes; family Sparidae; genus Diplodus; species Diplodus sargus. The sequence continues at coordinate 354,257 of CAEMYA010000525.1, read as the reverse complement.
GTGGTGATTAACTGTTGACTGTAGACACCCATTGATGAGAAGGCTGATAATAGTTTTCGAACTGTGGCACTAACGGCAGATTAGCGTCAAGTATGACATATTCCTTGTCAAAAGAAAAAAAAGACTGTATTGCTTCATAATTTGCTAACATTTCCTGTAATGGATGCAACGTGTGTTTAGAATGCTAAGAGAAATTAAAACTCTCCTGCAGGAACGTGGATGCTTTCAGGACATGAGTAGTCATGCATTTCACCCTCTTGTGGTCAAAATGAGTATAACAAAAACACTTGAGCATTTTTTTTTTGTTTTTTTTTGTTTTTGTTTTAGAAAATCGATCACCAGGAAAAAATGAAAGTTCTCACTTGCCCCTGCAGGGCTTCTGTAATTTTTTTTTTACTTCTTTTTAATTTTCTTTATTTCTATGTCGTTCACCTCCCACATGCACCACCACTTCATCTTTTTCCATGCAGGAGTTATTCATTTTTGTTTTTGTCAGATCCTTTTTTATTTTTGAATGAGACTCTTTGGAACTTTTTTACTGTGTATTTTTTTAAATACTTGTTATTTTTTTTTTCCCATTCATTAATATGTAAGTAGGTAAATTTACACATTATCAGTATATGCAGATCATTAGTAGCATCTGAATAAATTAATTGTATGTGTAGGAGTTGCTTCTTACCTCTTATTTCTCGCAGCAGATACCCACATTATGTTCTGTTGTGATCGACAGCATGGGTTTAGCATATTTAAGTACCAACATCTCATGTGTGAGAAGTGGAAGTCAGCTGATATAGAACGATGTGACGTGAATTATGCATGAAG
>CAEMYA010000525.1:294602-351149 GCA_903131615.1 Diplodus sargus | reverse complement strand
TGCCCCGATTTTTTAGGTTATACCTGGACCAGAGATACATCGTCCTGGAGAACATAAAAACAGAAATGGAAAGAAATGATATCACATGTATGTGATTTGCCATGATTGACAGGACTAAACCACCTGCAGGCCTTTGAATAATGGCAACTGGTTCCCCTATATTTTCTGAGTGAGCATGGATCCAACTAAATGAAGCCCTAAATAACAGTACCTTTAGCTACCATTGTTAAATCTGTCACTGGGTGCCCAAGAGATCCAGTGCTAGACCTGTCTCATGCCTTTGCTGTCTGTAGGACTGGGCTTTCCACAACATAGGCTACTCCGTATGATTTATATGGATTTTTTGGATGAAAATCCCTGTTCACTTAAGAAATGTGAGAACAGCCTGTTCATGGGATGAAACTGTCATAGAGGTTTTTTAGTGGTACTGTACAAAAGGTTTTGGAGTTACTGACACTCTCTCTAGAACTTGGCGTGTCTTGCAGTAAACTTGTGCTTAAAAACTTCAAAAAAATGCAAACACTAATGCAAAGCCAAGTTCAGATGTTTTTCTATTTCAACAACAAACCAACATTGCATGACTGTATATTGTAAAAATGTTGTGACACTACCATGGTGACAAAAGTCAGACAGACAGACATATAACCCCTGGCAAAATACTCAGAACTCGTTATGTTAGTTCATTTTGCCATGATTACACACACACACAGACACACACGCACACTTGCAAGTTGAAAACAATACCAGGCAACCCTGTCACTGCTGGTTAAGGTAAAAGCTGAGTGATCTGAGATTATTGACATAACAGGCTTCAACTCGCCCTGTGCCAATATTGGCAGTGGTTGGTTTTGCAGTAACTGTATCCCTTTGACAGCTTACTATAGTCTCTTGACTTAACTTACCAATATTAAACAAACTCAGTGAAAGGTTGAAGTTTCACAGCACTATTCTCATAATTCAAGAACCATTCATCCAATTAAATTCACATTTGGCAGGTTTGTGAAGACCAGAATAAGAGCAATGTTTCATTTGGACCAGCAACACAGTCAGTATTCATATGTTTAGTATAAACAGTGAACACCGCTCTGTGCAGCAGTGGGGCTTCACTGACTGACGCTGGGCTCACACATGATCCCTCTCAGGTGACATAATGGGGAAGCAGATGTAAACAAAATGGTGATTAGCATGGTTCAACAGCCTGCTGAAGTACCCCACTGAAGTGAGAAATGAGCTAGAGCAGAATATTAAACGAGTCGGGATGAGGGGGGAGACATGTTCGGAACAGGTTTTCCATTCTTCAGCGAGAAGCGGAGGTGAAATTTAGTTTCTGTGTCAATTCTGAAAAGATCCAGATTTTAAATTGTAGATATCAAACATGGTTAATATGAGCGGGGCAGCCACGCTGAGTCTGTGAGCTGTTCAGGAAGCTTAAGACTGGATCTGTAAACCCCTCACATTACCAGATAATCTGTGCCAATAGCACTGCACTGGTTTCATCAGTACTAGAAATGTAATTGTGACAAGTAACTCACTATCACCATCCTCATTTGTATTTTTGAGACACAAAAAAATACATCAAGCAACAACACAAGTTTTACCTTTTGCAGGGAATTATACTACAGTTTGTTTGAAATGTTAAACAAACTATACACTGGTGGTGTTTGGACTAATTACATTATAAATGGGTACAGAATCTTAATGGGATGTGTGGTCTGTAGCATCGGTCCAAAACTTCTTCTTATTGGCTTTGGAGCAGAATATTCAGCTTCAGATGAATTAGGCTACCCCGGATCCCCAGGCCTTTCATTTGTCAGCTCTAATGACCACAGTTCCCTCCCTCCCGCTCTGCTGTTGTTTTACCTGTAATAATGGATTGATTTGTGACTCTGAGGCAAAGCAGCTGTGAGTTAGAGAGAGAAAGTTTGCAATGAACTCATTAAAGTTTGTATCATCTAGTGTTTAGCACACTGATTATAGCGAAAAGAGCCATCTGCTTGGGGGACATGGCTCCCATCACAGCCTCCGATAATTTAACAAACAGAGTTGGTTTCTCCTGTCAAAAACCGGCTATCCAGAATCAGCAATCCAGAGAGGTAGAGCAGAGATTTGCGTAACATTGTGAACTCATAGGTGGAGGTGTATCTCAAGTCAATGAATTTTATGGAGATGATGTTTTCATGGGGTCCTCCTTGGTGCTCTCTGTGTGAGTCAATTAATGCAGTTAGCTATTAATCTGTTCTTCAAAATTGGATTGGCTTACTGAGAAATTAGATTGACTTGTTTCTCATTAAAGGGCAATATCGTTGTTAATTCCTTGCGGTCCCTCCTCTGGATAACATTAGCATATTTATCTCAAGCAGTGTATGACTGGACTGGTACTGGTATTCAAGAAAGCATGTTTTTTGGTGGACTGATTCCTTTGTCATGCTACTACACTAATAGCAATGAAAGAATTCCATTAGTCATTTGCTCAAATGCTTAAGACCACTAACATTTACATTTTCCTGACGAGAATTCTTTAAAAATAAGTGGTCATTGTATCTCAGAAGCAAAGGAAGAAGTGACATACTCTTCTTATGGCACTGTATATCCTCTTCAGCAAAGTGTTGTCAAGTGCTGAGAACTGCAGTTACAGCCACCATGATTTTCCCCTCCTGTCCCACTGCCTTTCGGCTGCCAGCCGGTTCCTATTCAGTTCCCAGCCACTGGGAGTCCCTCCTCCTGGGGGTTTGCCGAGATTCCACTGTAGACACGCCCATTCATTCAATTTCAGGTTGTCACCGTTAGATGGCACTTCCCTCACGAAAAACATATACAGCATATACACAATATTCTTCTCCCCCATTACACCTCAGTGGCAAATATTACACTTTTATCCCACTAAATTTGTTAAAGCTTTAGTTAGTTTAGTTAGCGCTAGCCTTACTGGTTGTTTTACTTCACTGACTTAATGTATAGTGTATATCAATAATCTAAACTTGTAGCTTAGTTATACCATAAAGCCACCCAGCAGTATATACCGTTTTCAAAATGAGTTGATTCTTTACCCGTAGCCCTAAAGTTCTAAAATATCAATAGTTATAATTTGAGAATATACTATATATTTATTATTCTGAAATGGAGCATTTGTTTGTTCACTTTATTCAGTCATGAAAACGAAGACTGTATGTTTCATAAGTTTGTTTAAGCACATAAAGTCAGTCAATGAAGATCTCTCTGTTCTGATTATAGTATCTCTCTCTGATGTACCCCAGTAGCTCAGTTGGCAGAGTGGGTGACTCATGTGCAGACATACTGCAGAGGACCAGGGTTCAAGCCTGTTTGGAGGTCTCTTTCTGCGTGCCATCACCCTGCCTCCTGTCATCTCACAAACCACTCCGCCAAAAGCAGTGGAACATTTCTCCCCTGACCATCTTGTTTTACTGTTTAATCAGTCTTTTAGCCACTGTTTTTATAGTACATATACAAAATGGCTGGGACTTCCAGTTAGTTCCCGAGCTTTCTCTATTTTAGCTGAGTACTATGCTTAAAATGTTCCTCATAGCATGTTAGGGGATGATTAGGCAGTGTAATGACCGATTCTCGGTTATAATTTTATCAGCACAGCCAGATTTAGACAATCTGGTCGGTGTTTAGAGTGCCTCTCTACATCTGTCTTTGCTCTTTGTGTCTGTGGACTCACGCTGACAAAATCCAGGACAAAGTTCTCGGTTGATTCAAGAGCCCTGTAGTAGCCAGATGAGAGTGGGGACTGGGATCTGTTGTCCACTGAATAAGAACGAAGAGATGCACTTAATGCTAATGATGTGTTTGGCCTCTGTCACCTCCCAAGACAAGAGAAGGATGTTTGTGAACACACTTTTAAAAACTGATTCCACCACTGCGCGAGGAATTTCTGATAAAAAATATCAGAAACATTGTACAGTGCAATGACAATCATTTCTGCTGAAAATGTTTCAAATGAGCGCAGTACTTCATGCACATTGTAACCACACTCTGTTAGGGAGTTTCCCTACGGAGTCGTTAAGGACATGTGAGCTCTGTTTCAGAGTCGTTAGGGCCTCTTGTGCGTCTTTGACCCATTTGACCTCATCATCACTGCCACATGTGGCGTTTAGGGGCGTTATGATTTGGCCTTGCGTTCACTGTGTCATCACGGGGGATCTCATTCCAGTTAAGGACGCTTCCAGGTCTGAGCATGGACCTGTCACGGAGGAACGGCAAGTTTTAAGATGCTTCATTATGTAAAATGTTGTATAAGAACTTGAGTTTGCAATTTACATCTCACGTCATCTTTGTCAAAGACTGTGCCACAGTTCACAACAAATCCACAGGTTCACAAAGTTGGCTGCAGTGAGCTCTTGCAGGCTCCAGGACACAGTATCCATCCTAACGAGTTTAGCATTCATATACATTAAACAAAAGTTCAAGAAAACCATACCAAATTATACATTCTGGCACTTCTAAACAAAAGTTGTGAAACTGTCTTGAAAAGTTAACAGTACAATAGCGGTCTCAAGAAATCATAGTAGAAATGTGATTGGATCATTTATCCAGGTTCAATTTGCCGTAATGCTTTAACGCAGTAAACTTATGATGAATCAGGAAAAAAAATGCTCCTCACCATTTCTCTCGGATGGGAAAAACCTGAACCTCTGACGTGTCAAGGGCATCCCCTAGGACACCATCCGTCCACTCATCAGGAGCATAGCCAGATGTTGTCTTGCCACACACACCACTGAGTCACATTACGAGTTGCTGTCATAAAATTCATACAAGTGAAATCAGCCTGTGATTATGTTTTTTAGAATTATTGATTGTACTTCTGACAGAGGACCAAACTATGTAAAAATATGATGATTTCCATAGGGCTGACGTAAATGTTTCAAAGCTTCTACTGTTTCCATGGCAATCACCGTCCAAATCTAACACATCCTCATATCTAAGCGACTGAGTAGGTCTGTTGCCAGTGGCCAAAATGACACACGTCATCTCTCCCAAAACAACTTGAGGGTTTCAGTGTACCAGACCTCTATTTTCTGCTCACTACTTTGTTAGGTTTATAAAAAAAATATTTGGCTTAAAATAACATCATGTATGTAACAGTTACCTTATGTACATGGCATAACTCCACTAAGTTAGTAAGAAAAAATAAATGATGGACAGAAAGTGAGGAGTCGGTTAATAATTGTTTGTTGGTTCCTCACCCATTTCACAGTAGAGTCATTTGACCATTGTTCGGACAGATTATATTTAAATATTGATTTGTGCATCTTAAACCATACATTTGGCAGACCAGAAAATGCTCATCACCTATAAGCTATAGGTTACTGACTGAAAGAAAATGTATCAGCGAGAAAGAGCTATTCATCCCACATCAAAAGCTGGCAAATTAGTAAAATAAAGGTTTGGTTTTTAAAGCCAATTTCAAGCAAATAAAAATGATAGCTGGAATTAGAATCTGTGTCTTGATCACTCTGATCAGAACAATCTGATCTGCTATCATCACAAGAAATAATTCTTCAAACACCACACTGCAGTCTAAAGCTGCTATTGGTCTTAAATCATATCAGTATTTGTCTAGTTCTTGGGGAAGAAGTTGAAGAATACAAATATCATGTCTTCACTTTTTGTCTGTCTCATGATTTGCTGCAGAGCGGACTAAAAGGACCTCTGTTTTCAGCCGCCATAATTTATTTAGAAGTCAATTTTAGTGTCTGATTTAAGTGCCTGCTTCATTTATTTCAGCTAATAAAGCCAGCAGCTTCATCGGGATAAAAAATGTTCATTACCTTTCAGAGTTCACTGGGTTTTTATCTTTCCTGTTAAGAGGGTTTTAAGTGCCTTGTTAAGTTGTCCATTAATTCAGTCCGTATTGATCTCTCATGCCCGCTGGAGGGCAGGCCAAACATCAATTTTTTTGAAATCTTCCTTTTGACTCTTTACAATGCTTACATGCTAATTATTTTTAAAATGTTGTACCTTAAATATTACCCTTCCATTAGTGATTAATATTGTTTGATATTTCTCTGCACGTGGTCATTATTTATGCCACTGCTGCAATTACCATGATGGGTATTGATGTAAAGCTTTTGCTTGTCTCCAGGGTTTTACACTTTGTTAGTTAAACTTGTGACAGCAGATTTAGCCTTGATCCTCAGCTAATTGTTATACGAGTTTTCATCATCCACTCGTCTCTTTAGTTCGTGTTTCCTTCTTATCTCTAAGTCAACAGTTTGCTCTCTCAATTTGGTGGTTTGCTGCTTTTTCACCCATTCTGTGATGTCCACTTGCTTATTTCTGACACCTGCAGTGCTAAACAATCCAGTAGCTGACTGTTCCAGTGAGACAAAACCTTCTTAGTAGCACGTATGACAAGCCAGAATAGATCAATGGCAAAAACAGTCAAGATCCTCAAATAGTTTCTCCCCTTCTCCATCACAAGCAAGTTTCGAACAGCGTTTCAACTGCTGTAACTTTCTCTATCTTCCCCCTCATTCTCACGGATGAAAGTTTCTCTCTTTCCTTTCTCCCACTTCTCCCTGTTCACTTGTCAGATCTGTTGCCTGCCACAAATATAGACACAACTTTTGTATTTTGTAATGCTATTTACATTAAGCCCTATGTATCTCTTTTACCTGCCTGCTGGGCCATTTTATTTTTGTCTGCAAGCAACCCTTAATGGTTCCCCACTCCCAGTATTAGAGACAAATATAGAAACAGATAAACAGCAACATGAACTTGAGCCCCTTAGCTGAACCTAAACTAATACATATGTACAACATATGTACATAGGTAAAAAGTACTTCTTGTATGGATGTTTTCATTTAACTCCAGTTTCAGTTGTCCTCCTTAACAGAAACAGAACTGTTGCTGTATGCTTTGACACGCTGACCCATGAGGTATAGCTTTCATTTCTTTTTGGGACTTTTTTTTCTCTCACCCTGTGTGATTACTTGAATATAGTCATCTGAAACTTCCATTGTGATAAAGGTTGACAAAATATACATTTAGTGACATATGTCATGAAAAGCATCTACACCATAACATGTATCATGTCTCAGAAAATATAATAATAAAACTATTTATGGAGATGGATGCAGTTAGAAAAAGGCCTAATAATGAAATGTGCAGAAGCCTTACAATTAAATGCCAAATGGGTCATAGACCATTTTAATATGATATTAGTGCTGCTGGAGGATGAGTATATGATGAGTAAGTGTAAGGTGCTCTGGGTAACCAGGTTAGTGCTGCTACCTCAATAATTTACTTTATTTTAATTCAGTTCCCAGCATTTTTACATACTTTCCATTGCCATTTTTAACAAATTGGCCTAGAGAAGAGCATGTGGCAGTTTCTGTTCAGAGAAGGGTCCCTCCAAACAGTGACCTGGTTTTCTAAAATAAAATAAAGTCTGTCTTGGCATGACAAGGCATTTCTATTCACCAAACCATGCTCGTTATAAAAGTTTTTGTTTGATCAATCCCACTGTAGCTCTGGGCGCATATGATGGTAATACTCCATTCACTGTGATTTCAAGCTTAATTAGCCAACTACTCAGATGCTCCTCAGACAAATGGGCACAGTGCAGACCAGGCTGTCCCTCTTGGAAACCATGCACTAATTGATTACTTGATTTAGAGTAGCACATGGGTGATATGTTTAGGATTATATGGGCAAAAGAAAATTGTTATTGTAAATCTTAACTGGCTCAATATAATAATACATTTGTCAGACTGCTCAGAAAAATGTATTAAATTACAGTGCATTACAGTACAGAACAGCAAAATGTTTTCTACCTGCAGATGATGCGTAAATGTGAAAACATATTTTAAATGCAATTCTTAAATCTTTTCTTTCATAAATCTTTCTTTGCTCTTAAAATGTTAGTTTGTGACTAGAAAAAAATATATAAAAAGCAAGAAGTTAAAGACTATTGTTTCAAACAAGTTGGTTTTGTTTGAGAGATTAACTTTGCTTCAGTTTACAGTGCCTTCAGATCATTTTCTAAAGAATTATATTTATTCTCTTGCACATATTGGGTGATATTCTTTTTTACTAACAGATAGTCCATCCTAGTGTCCTTTTATCTCGCACCTTGCCGTGCACCTTCATAATTAATCTAGGGGTACTGCTGCTCCGGCCGGCAGCCAAGGCTCTGGGCTAAAGCACCTTTCGTACTTCAGAGATATACCTCTGTCCTTTTAACCACAGAGAAGAACAATGACCTGTCTAAAGTGATTGATCTCCCTGAACTGGCAGCTGGACGACATATTTCCATTTCTTCCTCCTCTGCTAGCTGAATGTGCAGGCAGACTTGTGAAGGTCAGACTGGCAGGCATCATTCACAAGTGACTGCCAGGAGTATTCTACACAAACATCAGTAACATTGCTTGTAGTATTCAGAGTGTGTAGCATCAGGTTGTCTCAAAAGATTGCCTCAACTTATAGTCAAGCTACCTCTTTACTTTTGTTTTCTCTGGGGAGTTGGTGTTATGGCCGGTCACAAAAGCATTTATAATGGCGACATTAATTTCATTGGAATCGCTGCAGTTACTGAATTCATTGGGAGGGGCATTGTAAATCAGCATGACCAATAGCACCAATAGCAAGCTGTCTTGAACACCTACTAATGCAGGGATCAAGAGTTGGTTAGTGAACAATATAGGAAGCTGTGTTGCATTCACTGTATTTAACCTCCTCTGACAATAATCTGCTGTACAAACAGGAACATTTGTTCACGCCACTGTCGCCAGGTCTGTAATGTCCTTGCTCATGGAAGATATGTAGGGTCTCTGTAAAAAAAGAAAAAAATCTATACTATAGATTCAAAGTAGGACCAAACTAATTTTGTGATTTGTTAAGGACCAAAAGAGCATGCCCATGGAGAGAGTTGAGCAGTAGGCCACAGTATACCGTGCGTACGACCATTTCCACGCAAGCTTCGGCATTTATCAATGTGGACGTACGTGGAAGCTACGATCAGATCTCACGTCAGGTCTGAGCTCGTGTAAGCAAATCTGAGTCTGTGGATTTGCGGTGTAGCACAGCGAAATCTGGTGTCTGAACATAATTATTAAACAAACCTCAGCTGTCATTAAGCATAAGCAGTCACATTTTTAGAACAGATCAAAACGGATTCTTAAAACGAATACAACAAAATACAAAAAATTTAATTTAAAAAATAGCCCACGTTTTTACTGATACCACTTTTTTGTAAAATACAATATGGTAACATAACAGCTAATTAAGAGAATACCTAATAACCCCGCTGGCAAACCTGCTACAGAGCAGAAACGCAGATTCAATAGTGCGCACACACGCACACGGTCACAGTGGAGCTGCTTCGGGGTGCTGAAGGGCAGGTGGCTCCGTCTCGGACCAGCAGGGGGAGCTCTGCTGTATACCCCAGAGAAAGTGTGCCATATTATTTTGGCCTGTTCAGTTTTGCACAACATTGCATTAGTGAACGGAGCCTTTGATGTGCCGGCGCTGCCGGGATGCCGATCTCCATCTGGGAAAAGTTTCTGTTCTTGCCAGAGTTTCTTCTCTCAATGTTTGACCTCAGTGGGCGAGGCCTCCGAACCAGGAATATTTAAGGCCGTAACATGTTAATGACGATCGAATTCAGCCACCGCATTTATCAAGACCCGATCATTCGTACGCTGGAATTGGTCAGATACGAACGTTTCATAAATCACACGTGTGTCCTGTCGTAAGACCAATTCTGCACACAGATCTGCACCCGTTTTTCACGCAAGATTGATAAATGAGGGCCAATGTGTGGACAACAGGCTGGTACCTTCGTCATACACTTGCAGTTTGGGCAAGAAAATTACAAGATACAAGGTGAATAGGTGGAAGGGTTTATAAAACAAAAGAACGGTTGAGTTCTTTAGTCCTGCTACGTCTATTTTAGACAATGGAGTGTTGATGATGAGTTCAGGAGCCTCACAGCCTGGGGAATGAAGCTGCTCTATAGCCTGGTATGACAGTCGATACTTCCGTATCTGGGGTAGTTTTAATCACCCGCTGAAGAGCCCTCCTGTCCTGGGCAGACTATGCCAGGTTGTAATGTTTCCAGTGAAGATGCTTTCTATTGTTCTGTAAATGTTGACCAGAATCCACAATTTAGCCTTTCTGAAATTCTGTAGGAAGAAAAGCTTTTGCTGTGCTTTTTTTTAAACTGGGGTGGAACTATGTGATGACCGAGATAAGTTCAGTGATGGGACTTCCAAGTACCTGTTCACCTGTGTCACTCCAGCTCCACTGATGTAGACATGGTTGTGTATCTTTGCCTCCTTTTTTCAAAAATCATCGATCAGCTTCATGGTATTGCTGACAGTAGATTGTTCTCCGTGCACCATGCTGCAAGACTGTTGATTTCCTCCTGATGTGAACTCATCATTGTTTATAATATGGCAGATGATGGTCATGGTGTCCACATACTTAACAATAGACTTATCCTGATGTCAGGGAGTGCAGTCATGGGTGTACAATGTGAACAGGAGGGGGTTGAGCACTGACTTAGAAGTGCACCAATCTGAACATTCTCCGGTGTGCTTGTGAGTACGTTTAATATCCAGTAGGAGAGTGTTGTACTAAAGCACGGAGTGTTTAGTTGTCCAATCAGCTTCATGGATGAGATTGTGTTGAATGCACTGAAGTCAACAAACAGCGTTCTGATGTAGCTATTCCTGATCTCCAGGTACGTGGGGGGCTGTAGATACGGCATACAGGTGGGGGTCCAGGCAGGCAGGGATGTTGTCTGTGATGTGCTGGAGAAACGTTTTCCCAAAGCACCTCAACAGAATGGGGATGAGAGCCACAGGGCAGTAGTGACTAGACTAGACACAGCAGACTTTTTTAGGTACAGAATGATGGTAGCTGTCTTGAGGCAGGAGGACCTATGATGTGGGCACTCCTGCTTTTGTCGCCTGTGACAATTTGAATCACTTGCCACATATCTTTAGTGCTGTTGGTGTTGAGGTCCCTCTCCACTCTATGCTGATGTCTCCTCTTTGCCTCCTTGATGCCAGCAACATCCATCACAGCTTTGCTCTGGCTGTGTTTCCTTGCCACAGGACCGAAAGGCAGCTTTATTGGCTCTGAAAAGAGCCCTCAGCTCTCCATTCATCCACGCCTTCTGGTTGGGAATGATATTACTGTTTTTGTGGCAACCATGTTCTCGACACATTTGCTGATATATGATGTCGCTCGAGATGTTTATTCTTCAACACCAATGTCCCTATCCTGAGGGCCAGCCTCCCTGACCATGTGCCAGTCTGTACACTAAAAAGACATGAAAACGAACTACTTGCTTAGTTTAAGGTAAAGATCATGGTTTCAGTTAAATTAACCTTGTTACCTGTGGAACTACGTAATATACATGACAGCATGTACACAACGTAACTTCAATACCACATTACTTAAAATAAGTTGTTGTTTACTTTTGGTTTCACACTGGACATTAACAGCCTAAAGTCCTGTGCTTGTTTGACTCGACCATCCATCCCTAACCTCCTCCCTAAGTGGACTTTGTTGCTATCAATGCTACTTCTCTGACTTGCTCTGACCTCTACTATGGCCACGAGAGGCTGTCACCTAACAAGAAATTTCAATATGGCTTGGTATAAGGTGCATTACAGTTGACCTACGTGATAATTCTTCTGATGAGGATGTGCTACTTGTTGGATGTTTTACTAAAGTCATGTACGACACCTTGTTAAAATGTAATACTTCCAGTCTGGTCGGGTATTTGTCTTAATGTCAAACCAGTTTGAAATTAAACTGACCCAGCCATAGTCTCCCACGGTCAAAATGAGGCTACTGGCATGAAGTATTATTTTAAATGTGGTAAATGGTGTGTTCAACATAAGTTGATATAAAAATAACCCAACATGCCAGGTCTTCTATTCTTGTGTCAAATTGAGTGTGTTATTTTTACACTTTGTAAACAACACTGCAGAAAAAAAAGAAAAAAAAACCCTTATTCAGTAATTAGGACCTCAAAATACACTGGAAAAAAGCTTTTGATCAAGAGAAAAAAATCCTTGTAGTGCAGTATGCCTTGGGACTTCCCTTGCTGTGTCTTTGGCTAGCCACTCATTAGAACTGCAAAAACACCCATTTGCCAACGTTTGGTTTATTCTCTGTGTAAAAGTCTGTGTTCAAAACATGTTTATTGTGTTAAAGTCAAAGTCTCCCCCTCCAGGTAAATCATTTTGTGCATAAACAATTCAGAAAACATCAGCATGGAAAAAAACAAAAACTTCTGATTTTCTCCTGCCAAAAATGTGCAGCTGCTGCCTGCGGACCTATGAACCTCCTTTAGAGGAAAATGGCATTGATGCATGGTCTTTCCTCTGTAGAAATGATTGATACCACACAATGGAAGGACTAAATTGCCACAATTTGTTTAGATCCTTGGCAGAGAATATTTTGCATTAATAAAACATTATCAATCATTACCATGAAACCGTGTGTGAGCCTGTGTGCAAATTAGTCTCCCATTTATAGCCGGAGATGTGCTTCTCAGAAAAACCAAAACACATATGTCTTGTCATCCGCAATCCGCCCAAGTCTAGAAATTTGAATAAGCCAAATAACATGTGTTAGTGTGCATGAGGCTCCATGCTTATCATGTTTCTGGGAGAGGCGTTGAGAGCATGGTATAAAAAAAACAAAAAAACAACTTTTTTGTGAGACTCTATTTCATCATCAATGACTGTAATTTCCAAAGTAATGAAGCTTTTGCATAGATACCAATAAGTAATGCTCTTTTGACCCCTTCTATAGGCATCTGCTTATGCAATAGTTTCAATACTATCCTTCTGCCTCTTAAAAACAGAATGCCACGTAAATAAACCCGAGGCAGCAAACCAAAAAAATGAAAAATGAGACCCGGTTGGGAAGAGAAATGAAAGGCACTTGTCTTTTACCCTGCAACACTCTCTTTGTCGTACTCCTCTGATTGAATACACAGGACCAGGAATGGGTAAACTAATTAGTCTCTGTAGGGATGAGATGGAATTAGAGAAATGTAAACCAAGCGAAGGACATGAATGAAGAGCGAGGGAGCTTTTTGTGGACATCGCCAGGCCAGCTCTGTGCCAAGCCTTTTTCCTTCGTTCCCAGAGAACACAGATGTAATTTTGCTTCCCCTACCTGTGATATTTGGCTCAGTTTTCTCTGATTTTAGCACTTGTAATCATGACAACAACCACAGGTTTTAAGTCACAGGAGAGACTGAGATTTTCTCTCCAATCATAAGCTTTTTCTAGGCAGTGGGATTTGACTGAAACATGAATGGCAGGTGTGAGGTATTGTTGTGTTCTCCACGTTGATTTGCTACTTACTGACTCAAAAACGGTGGAGAAAACGTGTTCTATTGCATGAAAACACCTGCAAAGAAATCATCGAGCACAGGTTGGTAATGTTAGCCTATAAAGCACAGTGAACCTTAGTGGCCAGGTAATGAAGCAATGTCCTTTTTTTTAAAATAATTTTGCCAAGGTGGTAATGTTTTCCTCTGTGCTCTTGGTTGGTTATTTGGCTACTTGGTTAGTCAACAGGATTACATAAAAAACTACTAATCTGATTAAACCTGTATAGAGGATGGTTCTCAGCCAAGAACACACCCCATTAACTGTTTGATTTGGATCTAGATATAGCGGCACATCCAGGATTGTTTTTCTCACTGTCTTTGCTATGGTGACATGGGGTAGAAGATGACATTTTTTAAATTTCTCATAGTAACACAAGAAAAAGCCCCCCATCTGAAGACAGCATATTGGAAAAGTCAAGTCTGTTTACATAAAATTGAGGACATGTGATGATGTGTGAGGGTCATGAAGGCTTGTCATGGGGGAGATTTCAACCACTGCAACGTGTGAATCTGTCCTGAGGGGCACAAACATAAGGGGTAGGAGCAAAAAATGGAAATGGGATTGAGCGTATGAATATTGACTGTAAAATATCCCTTTAATCATAATCTGATGCATTAGTTAATAATCCCTGAAGTAAATGGTGACTTTTACATTCAACTTGCTGTCTTCCGAGAGATTCATATTCTCCTCCCATCGCGCTGAAGCAAATACGGAGAACGCTGTTGTCTGCAACTTTGCAGTCGCTCTGGTCCTGATGCTTCCAGCATGCAAATGAAATAGACAGTATGACATTTAAGTAAGTGCCATGCTCTCGCCTTTGACTTTACCCTCCCTCAGTTTCTCGCTCACTGTATTATCTCGGAAACTGATGCAAGCAGTCATCGCCATGAGGGCTTTGGCAGCGGATCCCACAGAGGAACACTATGTATCATTCACTTATGCCAAGACACCATGGTGACAAAATAGCCCGCAGTCCGGCCCAGTGTGGAGGAGAGGTCATTGTGTCTGTTAGAAGTATTTGTAAAGGCACCTCTTGGGGCAAATCACGGGGACTCATGCTGTCTCATTGACTTCTTTGGGCTTTTAGAAGGATCCTGCTGAGCTGAAAGCTGATTTGTGGTCAGGTCACAGAGGATTGAACAAAATTGGTAAAAAAAAAAAAGAAAAAAGAAAGAAATAATGAAAAAAAGCTTAAATACTCCTTCACCTTGAATGAGAAGTTTGTTAACTTTTTGAATCTTTCTTTAACTGTAGGTCTCTCAAGCTGTCTCCACAATACAGTACAGATACAAAATGGGCATTCTTTTTTCAGCACCCTGCCTCATTTCTTTAGGCATCTTTCCATATTTATAGAATTTGAGCACTGCTCATTTTTTTCAAGGCAGTTTCAGAGCAGCGCATGAAAAATGTACAACCTCCAACTGTGTAATACAGTCTCATGTTGTGTTGCGTATGGAGCTCACCACAGTCCTATCAACCCCAGTGCGGCCCCTCTCACTGGTGCTCTACTGACAGCTTCCGACAAGCTAGTGCCTCCATCCACTTCAAGGTATTTAAGATAAGGCACAGGTGGAGGTGGAGAGAGAGACCAGGGAGAGAGGCCAACAGAATATTTTCTTTTGTTATCAAACATGCCTGTGGCTGTGTGGGATTTCCCATGAGGCTCAGAGCACAAACAGACCTTACGGGGAACTGAGTGAATGAACCTCCTGCAAAAACGGTAGGGTAGCTGCGCTCAGTATCGTGGGACATCAAACCGAAAACCTGCCTGGACGTTGCAAGCCAGTCATCCCCTCAGAGAGTTCAATTCTATCAATGCGTGCGGAGCTTCCTCCTCTTTTACAGCTCTGCAGTGTTGCATTCACACATCTTTCCCCGTAGACCTCATCACTGCCTTAAAATCAAATCAACCCGACAAAACATAATCCCCACTTCAGCTTTATGTACTGATGAATGTAATGGTGCCACTTTGTTTTCAAATCAGATCGGAGATATAAGTCCTATAAGTCCTTGCTGTATTGGAAAAGGTCAGAAGATACAGGCTTCAGTTAACACCTTGTCAGCATTAAAGGATTCCTTCGAATCTATTTGATCTCATTAGAATGCTCAATAGCATGCAGTCATTGCTACAGCTCACTCTTTACAGTGGTCACTCTTCAAAATGTAGTTGCCAGATTTGGGTGAAGATTGGATTTTACTAAAAACAGAAAGAGAATGCCTACAAAAGTGATAAATCAGTTCTTTCTTCTGCCAGGGAGGTGGACTATATGTATTTGTGGTCCCAATAATTCTTTGAAGAATGGCCAGACAGGCCATGGGCTGAAGAACAGGGGACTGGTTGTTTTGGTTCAGATCCGTGGGAGCAGAAATATGATGTTGCCAGTTGAATATCTGAAACACATCTGAAACCAGACACGCTGTTTTATTTCCTCATCGACTCAGTCCGTGTCAAAACACATTAATGAGGGGTTTGGATGTTAGTTTGTTAGTTTGTTACTCGGGACTGTCTAAATGTAGGGTTAGTTTATTACACATAATATGCAATCATGTATCGACTCCATGTCTAAGCTAGGTTTTGTTAGCCTACAAACCTAGATCTTGTTGTTGTGTATAGGCTTACAAAGCTTAACAGGGCCACCACCAGAGATGTCGGCTGCTGTCCAGCCCAGCACACACACGGGCCTCTGTGAGAGCTCGCCCGTCACCTAACCCAAATGCAAACAGCAGCAATGAACAAGGTTCAAATCAGTGCACAAATAAAGAACATATAGGCCTAAACATTTTGAATTAGCATCAAAAAGGCTGTTGATCCTGGTGTGCTGTTTAAGTCAGTGGGTACAGCAGCGTCCCATGTACAGGATATTTGTCCTCACTGCAGCAGACCTGGGTTCCAGTCCCGGCCTGGAGCCCTTTGCTGTGTGTCACTTCCCCTCTCTCTCAACCTGTTTTCTGTCATATCTTCAGCTGTTCTGTCAATAAAAGCCAAAAGATTGCAGATCTTGCGCTATGATATATGTAATTTTGTATATTTTCCATAATTTCTTATAACTTCATCAAACACATGCATTGTTTACAGTATGTGCTTATGAACACAAATAAAAGTACATGTTCCGACAGCGAGAATGCAGGTGGTCCGAGTGTTAAGTTAATGTAGGTTCAGTCTGGTAAAAAATGTCCCCATGCTGACTCAGGCTCATTTTAAAAGATACATCTGCACAGTCTGCATATACTGTAGCCTTCTGTATGCGATGACTGTGTATTAGTCTCTGAACTGCTCAAACAACAGTTCACCAATTCAAATGCATTTATACACTAATGATAGGCTGCAATGCGAGGTGCCGCCCTACTCATCAGGAGCAATTTGGAGCTCGATGTCTGCTTGAGGAGCTGCTGTCAGGAAATCCGGGGTCAAACCACTGACCGACCGACCGACCTTGAGATTAGCAGACGACCTGCTCTACATCCTGAGTCACAGCTGCCCCAGTGGTTTTAAACACTTTCTCTGGATGTAAATGATTTGTGTCCACTGAAGTGTTTCCAGGTTGTTTTGGAGAGATCTGTGCCAAACACTTGACCACCTGACAATACTTGTACATCTTCATCCTTCTTTTCACCACTGGTGAAGTGACAGCCCAGCTGACCACACAATTACTCCAATATCAACATAGATACAGATTAATGACAACAGCTGTGCTGTATGATTGGGTACATCCGGGTTCGTAGATGAGCGAGTCAACAGAAAGTTCTTCACTTGCTGCCACACAGTTGTGATTAGACTACACACACACAGCTGTGACTCAAGGTGACAGCATGTTACACCTCTGTTCAGCTCTGTTGTCACCGGTGTTAGTACAGCCAGATTCACAATTGTCCTTTTTTATACACACTTTCTGTTACTCTTATCGGACAACTGAATGAGTATATGTATTTTTAAATTTAGATCAGCAAATACAACAGTTTGAGTTTCACCACTGCTTCAAACATGTTCATTTAATCATTGGCATGATTATTTATCACTGTATTTATTTTGATGCAGATCCTTTTATTCTGGCTCGCTAGAAGTACTTAACGTCCTAGTTAGTAAAAAACGAGCCACCTTGTGAATAAACATCTGCATGAAAGAACGGACAGCACATGAACCGGCCTTGACTGAGGGACTGTTCCCAAATAATCGTCTGGAAACAGAAAAACAGATTTCATTTTGATAAATGAGACTTGAGATAGAGGAGAAATCACATGAAGTACAAGCAGCTGGTCGAAGAGTTTCGCCTGGATGATGGTCAGTTCAAGGCTGATTGTTGTACTTATTTTAGGATGAGTCAAGGACAGTGTAACTGGGATGTCAGTCGTTTTCTGTTCTGAGTTGATTTTTGAGTTTTTTTCTGAGTTTTTTTTTTTTCAGCGTTGAGACTGCTCCTGCAGAAATGCACGATGCTCCAGGCACTAAAACACGAGGCGCCCAGGGCACTAAGCAGGGCATAAGCACTGTGCAAAATGCTTACTGCCTATTCACAACACATGGAAAAAGAAGCCTCTCACTGCAAAAACTGCACTTTGTCTGAACGGGCCCTCAGTGCAGGTATTCTATCTCCAAGTGGCTTTTCACTTTGATAAAAGTTGTATACACAGATATGTGTTGTCCTGGTGGAAATTATGAATATATGAAGTATCTTTAAGGGACTGTTTTAATAAAAAAGGCCTTCAGGTAAGTTGCAGAGACAGCAGCTTGGTGCCTGTGGGGAGAGAATGACTTTGGTGTCTGGCAGAAGTCCCCAGTCACCCTGTGGGACCGGACATAATTTACATAACTAACATCTTGATTTGCGTAAAGTGAAATTAGGGCCTGCGCTATGTTCAATTAACTCCACGGATCTTCCTGTAATTAAAACTCGGCGGTCCCCCACTGTTCAATAACTCCGTGCCAGGAGAGAGAGAGAGGGAGAGAGAGACAGAGAGAGACATAAAGGTGGGGAGGCAGACTGAGAGAGAGCTAGATAGAAAGACAGAGATAAAGAGGGAAGGAGAGAGGGGAAAGGCAGGAAAGATAAACTGCTGCTTCATCATGTTTTCATCAGATATGACCTTGGCAGTCATAATGGTCGGACTGGAGACATAGCTGGAGAAGAGCCACACTATCCATAAGTTGAAAGTTAATGTGAGGAGCATCAAGCATGGTGGCCCCTTTATAGCGTCCTTGCCAGCTGTTGTATGGAGATCAGTGCTGCTGGCCCCTAATGAGATGTTTCTCCTTAAATTGATTACATAGGGGACAGATTATTTTGAGCTGTTTAAATGCTCTGTACTTTTACCTTCAGGTTAACTCTTTCTTTCTTTTTTTTCTTTCTTTTTTTTACCTCTCACAAGTCCCTTGCTGTTTGCTAATTGCTGTAATTCCGGCAATTTAGCATTTCTTTTCTAATCACTGAAGGATTACACAAAGTGAACTTATTCCTCAATAATCACCTCTTTGATTCCTGACTGAGCAGTGCTGCAGTGTGGTCTCAGGCCCGTCCTGTGATTCACCACAGACTGTTGAAAACACTTGTGTTGCTATGATATGCTGCGATTCTAAAACTCCCATGCTTCTCTTTTATGCAAGCCATTAATCTTTATTATACATTTACCTGGAAATTGCAGAGTGACATAGCGGCTGCGTCTGTAGTCTCTCCGTTGCCTATACAAAGCCTGCAAAGTGGCTGTTTTATGGGAACAGTTAGAGAATTTTAACTAAGCCATAATCTCTAAATTGATCAAATTGCTTCCAATTGCACTGCAATGTTTAATTCATGAGCAATAAGATGCAGGTTATACATCTGAATATGAGAGAAAGGGCCAAAAACTTCTGCAATATAATTCTGACTTTTAGAATGATTTGTTTCAGACTAATGGTTTGCTGATTATTTTCATGTTTCTCTCTAAGATGTTTAAAAGTGTGAACTGTGTGACCTCTATATATACAATGCTACTAAAAAAACTTGGAAACAACATCTCTGAACCCGATGGATGAGAATCTTGATCTGGATCTTGCATATCATGAATTTAAAACATGTTTGTTGCATTACTTTCATTTTCTTCATGTGAACTTGCAGGATGCCTTTTGGTGGTAAACGTGGAGCTAAAGACAGGCTTAAGCCTGTTCATTTTGGCCATGTTCTGCTTATACCTGCAATTTCTGGTTCAAGCCATCGCCTAACATCCGCAGCCTGATATAAAATAGGCTGCATATATTACATGCCTCAACCTTACTCTGTAAATGCACTCCCTCTGTGGCAGTATGAAGTCTACTCACATAAAAGCAAACACACAGTTGCCTGGTGTGAGCTGTGTGTGCACTTTGGGAACTAATAAACATGGTCCATCTCCTGCTAATTGTAACAGATATAATTAGTAAAATTGTCTCTGTATATAAATATGTTAAGGCTAGTAATGTGTTGCAGCCTTTAGCATACACGACACTACCATTTACATGATTGGAAGCATCAGCAGAGTCTGTCCACTCGGGACTGTCAGAAGAAGCAGAGCCCTGGCGTGAAACACTGCTACTGGATATTTGCTGACAGTGATGGGGGCCGCTGATGGTGGTGTGGGGCTGCAAAAGGCCTAATGGCTGCCCAGAGGCATCCCTCTTTGACAGAGCACTTTTTTTTTAATCACAAGAAAAGTTAATCCTCAATCAATGAAAATGTAAAGCAGTTGCTTTCTGTTCTATTTGTGCTGATAGCAGCTTAAAGGATCGCTTTTGAGGGGCTCAGACCGCATTTGCAAGTGCCTGGCACGACTCCTAGTCATGTCTCGCCAGGCTTACACACAGGGGAAAAGGCTTCCTATTTAATTTTTGGATGCCCCTAAAACGGTGATGCCCCACATGTTGGCTCATGAAGGCAATTAGAGATTTGTTGCCTGATACAGTAATGTAAAACATCCACTGTGGTGAAAAAAATATTTTTTGTTCTAAAACTTGGATCGTGTTTTCTATGCCTTTATTGTTGAGGAGTTCGCAATACACATTAGCATCAAATACATAATGAATGTCATTTCACATTGTATCTTACTCCTCTTTTCATTTCCTTCTTTAATGGCTTAAGATCAGGGGTATGCATGTTGTTACAGCCATATTTTGTTTTGCTGACACCAGCAATTCTGCTTGTAAAGTCATGAAAATGCGCTGCAGCTTGTTATGGTAATACTTTGTCAGCTAGCGTGTCAGGCCCTGATAAGAGAAGTCGGGACATTATTTACCCCGGAATCTTTATGGCTCTCACTAAGCAGCCTTCTTTTAAAGGTCCCAGAGAAAAGCTGCATCAAAGGGAACCTGGTTGTGGAATAATGGGCACCACTAAAGTTGCATTTATGTATGCTGCATCTGTAGTGTGCAGTGGTAATAAACTGCAGTTTAAACCCATATATGTCTGGGAGAAGTAAAGCGTAAACATACGTGTTTAGCATTGTAGAAAATAGGGTTAAGAAGTATTACTTAACCCTATTTCTGCTGGGTTTTTTATTATTACTTCACTTCTTTTCCTGGCTCAGAAGGAGAGGTGAAAAGTGTGCACATATATTTGTAAAACAACTCTAAAGTTACTGCTGCTATAAGCTACCCCTAAAATTAAATTCTGTCTGGTACTTACCTACAGGAATGCAGGGCCTCATATTGATGCTGGATCAGAGGGTTTCATTTGTTTTATGCGAGCACTTCTCATTTTGTCCACTATAAATCACATCTGTGGTGCCTCCAAGAATGGCTCAAAGCTGAAACAGATTCCTTCCAGCTTGTCACTGCTGTAATCAGATTTGCCACCTGTTTGTCTCGCTGCTGGGACATTTTTTCACCTCAGAGACTCCTAATTATACGTTATCTGATGCTATTTCTGTGATAACATTATGGGATTGTTGGAAATACTTCCAGGATTTGCATTAGATTTCAGAGGGGATACCATGTGTGCTTGTTTATTGTTTTCCAGGTGTGCCAGGAGAATAATTCACTTCCTTTGGATGAAGTTTGAAAGCTGTATTGCTTGTGTCTCTGGAAACTTCCATAGCATCTTTTTAATCCTTCAGTGATCTTCTCAGTGTCTTTTAGAAAACATTTTAAGTTAGAACATCTTATTTGAAAAGTATTTTTACTTAACCTGAATAAGTCACCTTTGTTGGGCCTGGTGATAGTGCTCACAAATAAAATATCACTCGTATATCAGTCTATGCCTCAATGTACAATATTAATCTTAATATCCACATTTATTCTCTTACATACGGTCCATTTTCAAATAGCGGCTTAGGCCAGACTTTTTAGAGATGTGTGGTTCTCACATGACAGCATTGCCATAAACTGTTAGATACCGGGATGATTGTCACACCTAATGCCGGTGCAGTTGGCCCTGGGTTCCTCCTGGTGACAGTGCTGGCCCCATGTGTCTGGAGTGTGAAGGCAGTTCCTGAAAGACATTGATGCCATTGACTGGTCATCTCATTCCCCTGACATAAATCCAGTTGAGCACCTATGGGGCTGTTTGTGAAAATGTGACAAATTTAAGGGACAGACACAAAGCTGCAATAAGGTGAACACAACCTGCGCACTCTTACATCAAACTGGTAGCATGACTCAGTACCCCAGGAGGGTTGAACAAAATGCAAAAACCCCAACATGAATGCAAAAAGTCATAACACTATTGCATATGCCGCAACATCACAACGGAAGTGCATGATGGGGAAAACTTACATGTATGAATATGAATTTAGCTAAAATAATGATGAGCATCTATCTATCTATCTATCTATCTATCTATCTATCTATCTATCTATCTATCTATCTATCTACCTTTCGCCAAGGGAGGGCACTAGCAAAGTAAGTAGGTGGAAAATATAAATACTCTTTTGTTGAAATGAGGAACGCAGAGTTTTATTTTTTTTCTTTTGCAGACACAAAACAGATTTTACAAAAGACTGTTGCTAGGAGATATGTAATGAGTTATCAGTAGGAAGAGAAATACCATTGAAAGTAAAACCACATCACCAAAGGGACAATGTTCATTATGATGCCATTGTTAAATATAGTATAATTAAGGGGAGACATTATGCTTGTAACTCATTTTCTATGACAAAGAAGCTTGTCTGCGATATTCTGATAATTGAATAGGATTTTCTTCTCATTTGTTTGTATTTATTATTACACATCAGTGAGAAGGGAAGAACACCAAGACAGCAAATGCAGATGGGAACCCCTTTGTTGATGCTGCTCCACCGCCCGGCCTGTCTGCTCTACCCACTGGCATTGAAATAGGGAGGATTTTCTGTCAGTAACAAAAGCAATATCTAAAAAAAAAAAAAAAAAGAACCCTAATTTCTAATTACAGGTGTAATTTACCATTAGGGACATTGTTGTCCACCAACTTTCAAACTCAGGATGGCGCCACTGGCTCTACCTAATGAGCCCAGAGACACTGCAGCTGCAGCCAGTTGTGTTGTGTGTTAGAGCAACTATGGCTCACAGTCTGTTGCATCAGCTCCGCCACTGGCTGGCTGAAAAAGACACAAGCATAGCTCTTTATCACCATACAGCGACTGACCATATAGTTAGGAAATAATAGCACGGCAATTACGCTGACAGAGATTTTCGCAGCCCTGGTAGTTTAATCAGACAACACAAGAGACACTAATTAGCGTGCTATTTCCTAATTTTATGTTCAGTGGCCATCTGAGTTGTGCTTGTGTTTTTCTCATGGATGTTTAAAACAGACAGCCAGCAGTGGAGCTGATACAGTGGACTGTGAGCCGTAGTTGCCACCACTACTGGCTGTTGCAGCTGCTGGTTAGGTAGAGCAGACAGGCTGGGTGGCTGAGCCGCAGCAGGGCAGCCTGGTGGCAGCAGCCAACCAGCCTGTACTCTGTACATAATGAGCCCAGAGATCCTCTGACAGTCATGGGTGGCTCTGGAGGATGAGTGACCCAGACAGGAGTAGCAGAAGACAGGGAGAGAGGCCAAAAAAGCCTGTGTGTTTAAACTACTGTTTACAAACCGCCCAAAACAGACATGACCAGAACTATGGTGTGCGTTCACAGTTTGAGTCAAGCACAGAAACTTAAGCAACAAAGCCAAACAATCAGAGGTTAAGTAGGGTGGTCAAGAAGATGAGTGGGATCCATCATAGACGTATAAATGTGTATATGTATCCTTAATAATGCGTCAACATCTGCTGTCATTTACTCAATTCCGTTGTGAAACTTTTGCATTTGTATCTTTGGCATTCGTATTGTGCCATACATGGCGGCCCACCACCATAGACTGTATATAAAGATGATCTAAGTGAGAGCTCCTCGAAAGTGAGGCCAAAACATTAGAGGTGTGAATCTTCACTGGCCTTACGATTCGGTTTGATTAATGGACAATGATTTTTACACACATGCACATGGCTACTTTTTCATCATTTAAATTCCCCTTTTATTCAGAAAGTCCTTCCAAGACTCAGACTATGGCAGTCTACAAAATAAAAGCTGCATCTTTTCAATACATAACCATTACAAAAACAAAACCTTTATCCATCTGCAGTGCGATACTTGTTTGTTGTTGTTTTCACATGGCAGCTTTAAGATAAGGCATTTATTGACTCTGCTTCACTCACCTCTCTTGGACGGCAAAGTTGACAACGCCTCCTCAGGTCTTGGCTGATTATCTAGGCTTGCTGTAACAGTTATTTTTTATGGTACTCGCTGTATTGCAGCTAAAAATTCCCCTGCGTCCCAAAATGCATTTTCCCCATAAACCGCGATTAAAGCAGAGATGTCTGTAGAAATGTTGACAGAACACAACTGCAAATAATGTTGATTATGACTCTTTACGTGAGAAATGTTTGATCATGAAGTCTTCATATTTATAAAACCTTCTGTAAGCTGAGAAAAGCCATTACAAAATGTGTGACGTCATCATAATGTAAAGTTGATGGGTCAAGCGGGAACTCACAGCGGTGACAGAGAAGGTTACTCTACTGTACATATTCAATGGGCCGCATAACCAGGAAATAAACCCACACACTGGAAACTTTTTTGGCATATGCGCTGGGCGAGCAATTTTCATGGTTTGAACAGGTGCAATTTTTTTAATCAGCATATGTGAGCATGATAACACAGTAAAGTTAGATGGGGAACATTATATATCAACATGTGAAGCACCAGCACGTTAGCATGCCAACGTTTGCATTTACCTCAAAGCTGTGCTGTGCCTATGTATAGCCCTACCGAGCAGCTAACATGGCTTGAGACTCTTGTTTGATTTATTTCAGCCTCATGTGGTTAACTGAGCAAAATTATGTTCATGTCCTTCTGTGTGGGACCCTTGAAGGGCTACAGCATAATAGTTCTGTTCACATAATACACTATTATTCCATATTTCATGGATAAAGCTTTTCCTAAAAATACCAAAAATGCAATTATTAAAGAATACATTTTGTTTGAAATCTGTTGACACGGCAATACTATCATCGACTTAAATTACACCCCCAGGCTCAAACTTTTATTAAATGTATTTTTTTGCATTACTTTTTGCAACAAGGACTGAAATAGATTTAAAGTGGTAACAGTGAGGAACAGAGCATGTAGTAATCTTGCAGAGTTAACCTTCAATTTCCAAATGCTTCTGGCCGAGATGTTGGTGGTAACAGTTTTCTAATGAAAAACACAAACAGAAAAGAAAAGCCAAATAGGTTAGCTATTCAGATGTACAGTCCTCGTCCAGAATGTGCCAACTGTGAAAAGAGAAAAGGAAGCTATAACTTGTTTTGGAAAAGCAGCATGTAGAATGCTTTGTCAATGCCAGAGCTTGGTGAGAATTGAAGCAGAGTGAATGTGTCTGAACTTAGACGGATGAGATATCAAATTGGCGGGTAGGAGTGTGATAATCAGGGAATCGGAGTCTGAAAATTGCATCAGAATGGAATCATAAGCCTGGCCAGAAGAGAGGATTTGCTGATCCCTGACCTTCTGTTTCAGAGCTGAGGATTTTAAGTAATGAGATCTATGCAGAGAAACAACTCCACTGCCAGACCGCCAGACTTCGGCATACTGGGATGAGAGCGTCTGCCACTACACAAAGCACATCCAATGGATTTTTAACACATATTTAGAAATGTGCTGTAGCAGCAGTAAACTAAAAACAAGGGTTAAGGAGGAAGAATGGGAAGAGAAATGGCTTTGTGTTGCAGCAAATAGACCTTACATAAAGGTGTAATATGCTGTAGAGCTTTCATTGTGTCTTATGTTGAATATGTTACCCACTGGCCTTTTGTTAGAGGGAGCAGCTGCCTGAGGAAAAAAAATGCACAAATGAGACCTTTTTTGTGGGACATCGATTGAAGCTGCAGATGCGCTAACTGCTGGATATTTCTTTGAACTCTCTCAGTATGTCATTTTTTTTACACAACCATCATTGTTTCTTCACTAATAATTAATTTTGAAGACCTTCAGTGTTAAACTTGTTATTCACTGCAGCTACCACCATCTGCAGGTTTCATTGGTTTTATTAAATACGCTAACTGAAGGTTTCCTGTGAAGCTAAAGCTCATTTCTTAACTTTCTAGTATTATCTGTCCCTTTTCATGGACATACAAGCGGCTTAGTACTAATGGTAACACAATGGTATAAGACTCCAACAGTAAAACCTCAAGCTCCACATACTCGTCCTGTCTGCTGTCTTGTAATCACTTGCTAAGTCCTCCTTACATGTTATTCTGCTTGGAAATTATCCAGAATAAAAAGAGTGTTTGTCAGCCAGAGAGTGTTGAAAATCCCCTCATTAATTCTGTCGTTATCACTGGAATGATTAGATTGTCTTCGGAGAAAGTTGTGAGAGGGTCCAACAGCCTGAAATATAGCATTACTCAATTTGTGCAGTCTAAAGAAACATTTTCAATTACATCATCTATTTCAGAAAATATAATCTAAATGATTAATCTAATTGGACTAATTTGCTTCATTATCTTCCTTTCACAGATTTTTGTTTGTGGCAGGGCAGCACGTGTTTATGATCCTGTTTCCAATTTATACCCAGATAGTAAAATTGTTGCAGCCCAGATCTGGTCCACACTAGATACATTCATCTGGCCATTTTACCTCATGGCGACATGCCAGCCAAGAGTAAACCAATACACCAGAGCTGGCCCAAATTAGGGTCACAGTTCATTGTATTCTGTTGGTCTGGATCCAGTAAAGTAAGTCTTATATACTGAAGTAACCACAGATTTAACAAAAATGTCAAAACAGTGTCCATATAACCCCAAAGCCAGTGTTGAAAGAGCGCGCATTACAAGAAATATCTTGATATCTGAATATCTTGAGGCCTCTCACTTGGGCCCCATTACATGTAGCCACCATAGAGACTAGTGCTAGGTCCTGCTTGCTCCAGTTAGCTCTTGCCTGCAGCTCAACAGAAGTCTGCCTTATTCCAACCATCAGTGTAAAAAGTATTCTCCATTGAATCCGTGCTTAAGGAGATGAGGATAATTGGATGGAACAGTAAGAGACAGTCGAAAAAAACCTGCTCAAACAACTACGAGAGATACTACATTAAATGAAATCAAATAGAGCGAGAATGAATTACACCATATAGTGAAGATTTACTCTAGATCGCAGAGTAGAGAATAGACATGGCAGAGAATGAGCATAAGATTAGGTGTGACTTTAAGAGCGACTTTTACATCGTACCATCTGCTGCCCGTCCTTTTTCGCTCCGTTGAGACTGTCATGTGTTTGTGTGATCAAACGACATCCTCTCTGCCTTCATTCTTTCCTCAATCACCAGTGTTCCCCGACTAAATATATAGTGATCGTACTAATACTATTTATAATAATGATAGTAATACTTATTTCAGTTATCTCTGCAGATATGTGACCAAACTCATTGTGAAGAATACAGGACTTAGGCAAACAGTCAAAGTGCTTAGGCCCCACCTCCATAATTTGACATGTAGGCCTCGTCCAGACGTATTCCTGTATTCCTGGATCATTTTGCCAGCAAAACATGGTAAGCGGCCAGTGTTGTCTCTCTTCTGTATCACTTTATTATCAATGTCAGTTTGTGTCTATCTTAATATAAAGAGTATAACATCTATTCCGTCAATGTACAAACCCTAATACTCTAGTATCATGATGTAGTATGAAGTATACTACTTACACTGTCAAGGCCCAATTAGGAAACTTAGTTAGTTTCCAAAAATCTTGTTTCTGTCAGTCGAGACGTAAACACTGACACAGAGTTTCTGGATAACTTCAACCTGGAAGGAGTTTTTCAGAAAGTCCTTTTAAGCTACCTAAAACCTGTTTACGTATGTACAAAAGGCCGAAACACACGCAAAAATCTTCATTTTAAGAAAAACCTGTGTATATGTGGACAGTAAGGGTGGGGATATCAATCCCAAAATATCAATACTACCAGTACCCTGTACGCCTTTTGAAGAGTGATTCTAACATCAATTAGATCGTTACAAAATGATCAGTTTCAATTTCTCTCTTCTACTTTGTGCCCACACATTTAGATTTCATCAACGAGTATCTCCATCTCTTTAAGAAAATAAAAATAGGAAAGAGAACTCAGAGCTGCAGCAGAGAAGAAGGGAGAAGGGGGGGGGGATGCTACAGCATCCAGGCCCCCAGACAGTTCACTCTCTATCCAGGCATATACAGTAATAAAAAGTATCTTAATCAAACTGATTAAATATAGCACACTATAGTATAGTTTGAAGTTTGATATCACAGTATTTTCAGGCCATATCACAGTGTACCACAATATTTGAAATCTTTTCAAATGTACTTCATGAATGTTAGGACTGGGTGACAAAATCAAACATCACAGCATTTTTGACCAAAAAGTCCTGACTTCGATATCAATATTGCAACAATATTATAGGACTATTTGTACTTTATTAAAATACTAACACAATAAGATTAAAAGCCAATTTTAAATAGCAGAAGACAGTGAAAAACTCCTGGATTCACAACAGCAATTACATTACAACAGCAAGTAAACTGAAGCTAAAGTACAATAGAGCAGTTCACTCATTTTTCTCTAACCACAGAGAACATTTGAAAATATAATTTACATTTCAGAAATGTACAGATTTACTGAGGACTGTCAAAGCCGACAAATCAATCCGACCATAACAATTTCACAAATTAGTCAATGACCTTTCCAAGTCTCGTTCGATTTGATCATTGCCTGGATAATTCCTTTTCACCAAGTCTGTATTGAGAGCTCCACACCTGCAAATCCAGAGTATTAGTCAGACAAAGGCACACAGTCTTAATCAGAGTTTCCAGTCATTTTATTGAGAAGCCAGATTATTGTGGGAAACATGCAGGTCTGTACTCCCTCCACATCCCTCCACTTTGTTAGTAAAACTAAAATCTCTGCAAGTTGTATCATGTGATCTCAGACTTGATCGGTAAGTCAGTATTGATGTAAAACCAAGAACAACAACAACAACAACAAAAAAAACCTTGAAGCTGCTTATAAACATGTCAGTAGCTAATTCATCTCTTCCTAATCTGCATGTAGCCCTCTGAGGACTTATTCCCCGGTTTTAGCTGACCACAGAGAATGTTATTGGATCACACCACTGTTTTCTCGTGAACAGTGGTGAGCTCATCCTTTGTTTTGTGGCTATAGGAAGCCACAGTAAGCAATAAATATACTAGCAGATAACAGCGTGGAGAGTTATAGTTCACCAATAACTCTGCGGTTTATTGCTTTCTATGGTGGAGCTGTATTTAGAGTTTGCTACTGTGCCCAACACCCTGCAATAGAAGTCCACATCCCCCTCCCAGCCAGCCCTTTATTAATTTATGCATTAACTTGGAAAAGATCCAGTTAGAAATTTCCAATAGCAACACTCATCGCTGCAAGCTCAAATGATACCACAGTAAGTAATTGGGTGGTGTTAGGCATAGCATTAAAAACTATAAAGCGGCTGGCAGAAGCAGGTTAACAATCAATCATTCTCGCACCACAACCACCAGGCCTGTGCCCAGACAATATCACATTTAATTTCCTTCATGTTGTTTTTTTTTTTTTTTTTTTTGTCAAGAAGTTCTCTCTGTTTGTTTCATAGTCATAACTGTTAACAGTTTCTTAATTTCACATACCAGATCAGCATTGAAGGCCCCATGAAGTCAAAATTGATGTTTTTATCAAGTCTTGCTCTATATCTCACCTATACACTAGTGTCAGGCAAAAATAGCTGCAGAAAAAGTCATTTTGTAGGTATTCCTGGTGGTATTTTTAGAGTTTGGAACTTCCTGGAAAACAATAACAATTGTTGATGATTCATCCTGTACTCGGGGGCGTATACTATTTTTTCATCCAAAATATGCGTACCCCACTTTTATGTCACCACCATGGCTGATTCAGAAGGAGGCTGCCAGGGCAAAGTCTTTTTACGGGGCCGGCCTCTTTACAAAGATAGAAATGTATAACTTTGTAAGCAAAAAAACAAAACAACTCTACTTGTTGCTGCTGTAACTACTGACTCTTTCCAATGAACACCTCCGGACTGGGACTGTATGCAGCCTCTGAAAAAGATGACCGAGGTCAGTTACAATACTGAGTAATGTTCTCATTGTTAGATACTGGCAACTTTGTTATGAAAGTGAACGCTAACTGCTACTTAATGTAGCTGCAGTTTGGTAGTTGGCTCTGTAAGCTGTGCAATATGGTCAGCGGTTCTATTTTCTTGACTTAGCCCTGGGGTGCCAGGAGTCAAGCTACCAAGGCCACCTCGGTACTGGATTCCTTGTCATGTGTTGCTGGGATCAGCATGGTTCACTCTTTCCTGTGATAACGTGAGAAGGAGTACAATGGTCAGAATCACAACATAAGGGCCTTTGGTATATTGTAGTGGTTAGGCAAGGCCAAAAATAGTGATACTTTGGGTGGGTTAAATAAAACAAAATAACAACCCAAAGAGAATAACTAGCTAACACATGCTGTGACAGCTTTTAAATGATACAGGCAAGAAGTAAGCCACAAAAAGCCAGGGGTCACAATATAATTCTCAGTGTTGTTTGTTTTGGCAACACCTGTGTTGATGGTGGTAACTTGTGCATTTTAATAGTACAGGCTCAGGTTCCATTCAAAATTTCACATGTATGGGGAGCGATAGACACCTTCGTAATCTACTCTCTCGTAAATAAAACAGAAGAAGAAAAACCTAATCCATGTAGCACACCCAGAGAAAAAAGCAAAATTAAGAAAAGGATTATACAAGTCAATCTTCTTCTTCGTCTTTGTCATGTTTTTGTCATATCTTCATCCCATCTCTGTTACATCATTTGTCATGTCCTTGTTATTGTCTTCGTCTTTGTCCTATCCAATCATGTTAATAATTGAACCGAAGCAGTCAATAAAAGAGTCTGTAACCATGAAAATGATCTTCCACTTAACATGAAATGTGTGCATGTACAGGCTTTTGTTTTCACATTATGCCCAGTACGTGTAGGTGTCATTTCCTGTCCGTTCCTTGTTCATGGTAATGTAATTTGAAGAGCCATTCAGATTAAAATGTAGAAAGGTAACTGCAGAATGCAACAGCTGCGGATTTTAGCTGCTGTTGCAGAAAATTGCATGCTATAAATAAAATCAAACTAGGTTTTGATTTGATTAAAATCTTTAGCGTTATAACTTCAAAGACAACCTTGACAGGATAAGACCAATATGAAATCCACCATATAATCACAGCAATGCCAAAGGGCCAGCAGTTCTATCGAACCAAGGTGCACATTAGACCATTTCACACAGAGACTCGACATCATGGCGGCAGCGAAGGCTCGCATTTACGCCACCAAAAAAACAAAAAAAAACACTACCAGTTACTGAACTACTGTTGATTGGTCCTGTAATGTTGCTTTGTGGGTTGAAGTGTTGGACATTTCTATTTTATCTGATGAGTGAATATCTGTATTGGTTGTCAGACTGTGAACACCATCAGACTGATACACCCCTGTTCCGCACCTCCGGCTTTTCCATTCACACAGACACTGCCTGGGCTCCGCTGCGGCTCTGATACAACCTCTGGAGGAGAATCAGAGCCGCAGCAAAACCGTCCTCCCTCTTTGCAGCTGTAACTTTCACACAGACGTCTAGGAGCATGATTACTGCACTGAAATGGCAGCGTGAATGGGACCACTGAAGGCGGTGGTCATTCAGGTTGTTTTCATTGATAATGTTTACTCATGTCGCATACTGTACATTAACCTGCAGCTAATGACTCTGAATAAGATCAGTGGTTCAGACTGCACAGTCTGCAGATGGATTCTGGTCAGCAGCCACTGAGCCTGTACAGATGATACTTGAAGAGAGAAATGAGACTCAATTCTTCTGATTTGCCTGTTTTCCTTTCACTTTCAGTCCTGCCAAGCTTGCTCGTTTGTCCTTGGATTTATTCCTCTAATAGGGGAGCCAGCGTGCTTTCTTTCTCAGCTTGTACATACACATTGCAGCCAAGACCACGGCTGGCCCGACAGCCTGGCCTTGAATGACTTCCTGGGTGGGCTGGGTTGAAGTCTTGGTCAGGACTGGTATCATGAGGAGACGGATCAAATGCCAACGGTAATTAGAGTAAAGTCTGACTCTTTTTGTCGACCTTCCTAACTAACAGGTGCAGGGCTAACCAAAATATTTCAAAGCTTCTACTGATATCATTGACATCCAAATCCATGTTCCAGTACTTCAGGGTCTTTTGTTTTATTTTTTTGAAAGCCCTTTAAATCCCAGGAAAGTCATGCTGAAGCTTCGAAGCCCCAAAAATCGTATTCGGGACAGACTTAAAAAAGGTTTATATAGACATTAGGTTGTCCAGGTTTTACTTTGTGCAGCATATGTTGTACAGTTTGGTTCTCTTAACAACTGTGTTGGTCTTGATACAGCTGTCTATGTTCATATGGAACAATGGCTGCTTCCAGTCTTCCGATGGACAACACACATCATAATAATGCTATGTCGTGAAAACTTCCGTTTTAGAGTAAACATGCATGTCACTTTTTGCCATGTTACAAAGTTTGCACACATCTGGAATAGTCTGCCTTGGCCTCAGATCAAAAACTACGAGGTTGACAACTTTTCTTACACATCCAAAGATCAAACAAGTGACACAACACAAGCCAAAGCAAACTAGCTGATACTACTTACTAGTCCGACAGCAACAAGGTCAGCTTGATGTCTCTCTGCAGCCTGTTATTCCGCAAAGCTCTAGGCAAATAGTTAAAGCAGATCTGAGATCTCCAGTTGTCTCTTGCCTCTTCTAGCTTCCCCTGTCATGCTGTCTACAGAGGCTGCTGAACATGCTTCTGTTGCTCGTTCCCACCCGGTTCTGTTTCTAGTGCCCATTCTGGCTCTGCACCTGAAATCCCCCTCCTGCCTGCAGTCCACAGCTTCTGTGATAACGATGTGAACACCAACACTCCGCGGTGGTGCTCCGAGCAGTCAGCTAGCAGAGCTAACGTGCTAGCTGACTATTGAGGCAGAGCAGCTGGAGGACTTTAGAAGGATAACCAGAACATATTTTCTCCATAAAATATGATTCAGTTCCACCGCAATCACTGAAAGTTGGTGCTGTGTGTGATGTAGCGCGAACACCATTCTCCCTGTTACAAGACACCGTGCCATCAAAATGATTTTGAGGCTGTGATTTTAAAGTTAATTAGTTACATAATGGTGCTTTAGCTGCTGCTGCTGTTTGTCTCTTGTATTATCATCAATTGTATTTTGTATCTTCACTTTAAACACTGTCAGTATTTTTAGCACAGATATCACACTCAAATGAATGTATAATGCTGGAATGTCAGAGCGTTATTTACACAGTGCCTTGATGATAAAAGGGGTAAGCAAATAAGAAAAGAGGGTCAATGTCAGCTCTATATCGGTGTCTGTGTTGATGAAGCCGTAGCTGAGGTAAGGTGAGCTGCTCTGGAGTGCTTCCTTTTTATCACAGTCTTGTCTAATCACCTTTAATAAAATGCAAATGATGAGAATAGGGAATCTTTAATGCACAATAATGGGAACAAAGGGAGCGATGGGAAGGAACATAAGAGCTTGTTAGTAACCACCTTTGGTTTGCTCTCCAGGCAGGTCCTAAGGGGACTTCTTTCAGTCTAGCATTGCCTTGGGCAACAGTTACCCAGCCCTGAAGTGTCTGAACTAGTTGAAATTAAGCACAATCAATGAGGCGTAATTCTCTTTGAGAAAGTTGACAAATTATTTTATTCCTCTGCCACAACAGCATCTTGGCTGGGGATGATGTTATTCTAAATCCTTTATAGGCATATTTAACAAGTAGCGAACCAATGGTTCTCCAGACAATGCCAATTTGAATAATTATTCTACATTGGCAGTAACATCCCTCTGGTTTAGTTCTTCACAGTCCATCTACCATACCTATAAGCTAACGCATTTCAAAGGAAGCCTAAATGATGGCATGGGAGAGATCAATATAATATTCTACATTTATTTTGCAGCCTTTCCACAGCATGTGCCTTCTCCTCATTACACATCACATTGCTTGGCAATAAATACATCTATCTCCGCGGTGAGGCAGTGCCATCACCAGTTCTCACAAACTTCAATGAAGCGGATTGTCTTGCCAAGTGGCACTCGATTCATGCCTTTTATTTATCACAGCATATGAAAAACATCCTTGGGTAACAGCAAAATCAACACATGTGATTAAAATTCATTTATTCAGTCTTTTTGCTGAAATAATGTGAATAGGGAGACAATATTTCTCTCAAATATGATGGGTGAGTAACCCAGTTCTGCAGTGTACCACAGGTAAGTTTTTCATTCAGTGTAGGAGATCATAACGTACTTGGAGTGATGGTATGTGTTATCAGCAGCTGTGAAGTGTCCCTGCATTTCTTTTCAATAACTGTGTCAAGTGTTATCTCCCCCTATGACAAAGTGCTAAACAGTGATTCATTACCTAAACATGAATTGTATGCAGGCGTATCACTCTTTTAAAGCTGTAAGAGTATTTCACAGCAGTACCAAATAAACACATGAGAGGCCTTTCACTCTCTCTCAATTTAGGAAGCACAAGTGATTGTGAATTGAATGCTTTGATGCAAATGGATGGTTCAGTGGAGAGGCAAAAGCAAGACACCCCCAAAATGGAAACCGTTTTGCATGTGGTGGCCACAGACAATTGCTCTCTGTCCTTACACTTCCCGTCTGATTCTTCTCTAGTTCTGTTATGAGAGTGTCCTTGTCGCTATTGAGTAGGCACATCCATATGTACGGACACAAAACGCTTTGCTGTGTCTCCCAGCGCAGTCTCAAGAGCATGGAGGCGATACCAGGAGACCTGTTGTTACTTGTACATTAGTTAGCAGGTAAATGTGTAATAGACTGTATGCATGTAGTAGAAGAATGACTGTTTATGTGAGAGGATAGTACAGATTACAAGCCATTTACCATATTTTGATTGGCTGAAGAGCTGCTAAAGGTTCACGTCAAGTTACTGTGCAGCATGGGAGGATGAGACAAAACATTGTTTACAACGTAAATATTGTAAGCAATTGTTTGAAGGATTTTGAAATGCTGTATCAAGGTCTGTCTTGATGTCATGGAAAATGAGAGCAACAGGGCATTTTGTCTGCTTTGTCTGCTTTCATAAGCATTCATCAAACAAATGAAGACATCCATAAAAGGACCTCAGTCCTGTTATCTGAGTTCCCTTTTATTTGTGTCCAATAGTTCTTGGTATTATCAGACATTCTGTAGCCCCCTGGTAGCTGAATGGTTATAGTCCATGCCACAAAAATCAACTCCTGTGGGCTATCTTTATTTCATGTTGTGCCCCTCTCTAGGTGCATTTCAATTTTCTTATTTGTCCATTCCTCGCTTGAACCGGAAGTGGCTGCTATCCTACAGGCTGTCCCAATGCTCTTATTTGTGCTCCGAGCAGTGAGGATTGAGGAGCGATGCGCGAGAACACATGAGAGCAGCTTTCAAGGAGGAATTTTCACCGGCCGACATGCCCCCTTAGATGCTGCAGCAGAATATCACTGAATACAGAGGGAAGTAAAGAATACATATATAAACGCATTCTGTCAGTTTAAATGGTTCGCGTGCCTCGGGGCAGACACAATAAACAGTATAAATACACAGTACAAAGTATAAATACGCAGTACACATTATAAATACACAGTACCCAGTATCAATACACAGTGCATCTTATGCACAGTGTATAAATCAGACTGCAGCTTGTGCTTTATGTGCAGCTGTTTGTTAAACAGGTAACAGACACTAAATCACATGCGCAGTTTGAAAAAATCCAGATAAAGTTTAATGAGTTTAACAGAAGCTTCATTTGCAGAAAATAAATAAGCAAGATAACAGCAGGTGTATCACATATCACATATCCTGACATATCTGAGAAAAGATAAAACTGTGAGAAGGGAACAACAACTGAACTCAAACAAACCGCAAAACCAGACCGGAGAGCTGATACAAATCAAGCAGTTAGAGTGTCTCCAGAGATTAGCCTCTGAGAAAATAAAGTGAACGACTAGTGTGTCTCTCTTTTAAAAGAGCTGTGCGCAATTATGCATGTGGTTCATCAGTTTGACTTAATTGATTATTTAAATCTCTCAACAGTTATTAGGTCTTTGTTATTGAAAAAATATATAGAGAAAATGGGATGGCAAAAATTCATCTAATGTCTCTACAGCTGTTAAAGCCAACTGACATCATCAGAAACGAACACCGCTTCACATGACGCTGCAGGTGAAAGGATGTCTTAGTTTTTCTTAAAACACACGCCTAATTTCCTCTGTCCTCCCATGGTTTCCTCGTGATCTCCATGTATCCTTGATGGGGGGGGACTAAGACACAAGAAAAATACGCAAATGAGGGAAACATGGATGCAGTTTTGGTGAAATGGGACATACACTGCCTCACCTCTAATTCCTGTCTGCCACTCAGTCAAGTAAAGATGGATAAATGCCCCAAAACATTGTTAAAAAAAATGCCAGTAATTCAGACAGTGAGTAGAGTCATATATATGTAAATATGTGTATATTATGTTATAGTGCAACAACCTTTCTGTTACTAATTTCCATTTTTAGTATGATCTTGTTACTCAGTCACATCAGCCTCAAGATTAACATTAAGTATGATTATGAGAACCAAGTCAAAATTTAAATCTCCAGCACATCTGTACTTTTGTTTCATCACTATGGCAGCCTGCCAAGCAACATAAAAAAATAAAATCTACCATACTCAGCACAATGTAATTATATATGGGAGCACCCAACTTCAAATCATAAACCAGACAAACCTTCCATCAAAGTTGTTTATCAGCAATCTTTTACTTTCTGTAGTCACAAATTAAATGAACAGTTCACATGTCATCCTACTGCTGTCAGTGACTTTCTCTCATTTACAAAGTGTTGTACACCAAGCCAGCTCAGGCAGCTTCATATTTTTTTCTCCATCTGCTTTGTGCCAACCAGTAACAGAGTAGGGAGGATGGCCATTAGGGGCAATCAAACTGCTGGAGGTAACAGACCGCACAACTGGCACTGGCTTAGAGAGAGTTAATTTGGCATGCAGATGAGAGGGCATCTCAACATTTCCAAAAAACTATCTTGCAGACTTATTGCTGGTGTGCGACTGATTAAGCGTGCCAAAGATTGCCTATTGCTATTGTTGTGTATATTTCTAAATGGAAGAGCTTTCACTATTCTCCAAATCCATAATTCATTTTGACTTGAGATATTGAGGTCAGAATCGGATTCAGATGGCCAAAGAGTACCCGAGAGCTACAGTATAGATGATATATAGATATAGATATACATATGTATATATATATATATATATATATATATATATATATATACATACATATACGGGGTCTTAACGTTTTCCTTATGATTGATAATGGCTGATGACTTTAAGCCATTATTAATCATCAGCTGCTCTGGGATGGCCCTCTCATTGGTTGTCTGGTTTGTAATTATCCAGATTTCAAATCATTAATATCAAACATGATTATCTGTGCCAAATCACAGTAGGGCAGCCTACAGAAACAATGCCATTGGAACTCAAACTATGTAACTTTGCCAAAGTATTGTATAACACTAATTGCGTTACCAGCAAAATACCATGGCTATTTAAATCCAAGTGTGGTGGTTATGCAAGCATCCAATATGCCTTGAGCTTAATAACTTTGCTAACTGCATGCAGTTCCCTTTAACAACTTGCAATAATTTACTAAATGTTAAATATAGGACATACATTGCCACTTGCGTGAAAAAAGCATCATCTGAACGCACAATGCTCACCAAACTCAGACGCCGCTCTACAATTAGGCAGTGCTGATCAAAGCTTATTAAAGGTTTTGTAACTGCATAGACTCCCTATACTGCTTTTGTTGCTTCAGATTGTTTAGAATCATATAAACAATGTGTATGTGTGCTGTTTGTCTGCAACTGAATGTTTATGACCAGATGGCCTCTTTGGCTGCTTTGTAACTTTCTCGGGTGTGTTGTTCAGGGCTGATTACTGGAGTGTGGGCCCCAGGCAAATGTCTGGTCAAGGTGGATTCTAATGTCATGGTCAAGCTTAAGAAATAATAATGCATCATATGCTATATTCTTTAAAAAAAGAATGTTGTGAACAGGCACTGCACTGGTTTATGTTGAGGGATATGTAAATGTGAAAATAGTGTATGTGTGTGTGTGTGTGTGTGTGTGTGTGAAAGTCAAGATTATATGCATTAATGAATGTGTAGATGATGTGGATATATAGTATGTGTGTTTTTTTTTCTTCTTTTCTTTTTCTTGTTCTCTCGCTTTTACTTTATACGGACTAAAAAAATGTATCGGTATCTACGATTAATTTGATCATGTATAATGATCTTTGACTCTCTGGCTGCCAATAAAAATTCAAATGACAAAGGAAAGTATGTGTGAATTCAAGTATGCGTTTGCTCATGTGGAAGTGGAATGACTTCTAATTTGCATGACTCCTTACACAAATGGGCATATTTCACATGGACCATGCACTCACATATTTATACATTTTCATGCACATGTTGACAGATACATGGACTATTAATAACAAAACGTGAAATGAAATAAAGAGCAGGGCTTGTAGCTCTGTCAAACTGTGTCGTCATCACAAAATAACTCACAATACACAATCACTATGTATAGTGAATCATCTTTCTGCATATGTTTAGTGCATATTACCAGTAAGTACACCCTTAATGTCTTCCTTAAGCCTTTCATGTCTGGAAATGCATTCACGGCTCCACACTTGAAAGATCTGAGAACTTAATTGCAACAATGTTAATCCCCTGAATCCCTCCAAGGTATGGTAGACAAAAACCTACACATTATAAAGTGGGTTAACAACCAATTAGGGGCAGCAAATAGGTAAAGATCAAGGAAAATTACGAGTCCTAAAACCACATCGTCATCAAAAAAGAACAAAACAAATGTGACAGATATGTGTGGATTAAACACTCAGCACTGGAATCTGCAGGCAGTCACAAAGTCCTGCTCAGTATTCTATGGGCATCTCTTCAAATATCACACATCCAAAAATAATCTGCTGCAATGGAATCGGAAAATAGAAAATGTATATGTTGATCTCGGGGGAGTATATTGGAGAAATTAGATTTGTATCGTTTGACAGCATAACACATCAGCTGCTAATGAAGACTGAAAGAAATCAGGCTAAATTAGGCCACAGAAGGCTGATTATTTGCTGATTAATAAGCAGTGCCTGAACATTAGTATGCCGTGGCATATAGTATAGCATCTTAGAGCTATGCAACTCTGACAGGTCTTGATCAGTTTTGATGCCAATGAAGACATATTTTTAGATATGTGACAAGCACCTGAACACCCTGTTTCCAGCTATATTTCACTTTTATATTAGCAATAAGCACAAGTGGTGAATCTTCCAAAGGAACATGTGACAGACTAATCCACAGAGTGGAGCGCTCCTGGCTCAACGATCCCCCTTGAGTCTGACAGTTTGAGGTGTTTGGAAGTGTCGGCAGGTAAAACTTGTTTACATCAATGTCAGTGTGTATTGCAGTGTTCTCATCTCCCTGAGTCTTCATTAAAGAAAGAATTTATTAACAAAGCTGCAAAACAGCTTTCGGTTTCATTAAATGAATCTGTGTGTGGCAAGAAACTTTATTTTTGTCCCTCTGATTATGCATCATCTTCTGCGCTCACATCATCTTTTTTTTTTTTCCCTTGTAATGAAACAGTGCAAAAAGATCTGTCCCCTGGTGAAATCTGGTCTCACGTGATTACAAAAATGAGATGTGAGAAAAACAAATAGTTCATAATGCCCTGCAGACCATGAACCCAGCACATTTTCCTGTTCTGGGAGTTTCAGAATGTGTGCCGATACGCATTTCATATTTGTTTATTTTGCCTCCATGTGCCCCAGGAAATGGTAATTGTTGTTTGCGTATGCACGTTTGGGTATTTTGATCCATGATGATATTTTCTCTCCTCCATCCAAGGACAATTACCAAACAGTAAAGAAGATAACACTGTTTGCTAGCAGCAAAGGCATACTTTTGATTAAAAAGAAATAATGGGGACATATTTTAAATACCTAAAGCTTTGCACAGACACAGTTGTTACTGATCCCCACCCGGAGCTCAGGCTTCCCTTTGCATGGCTAATATCACTGCACTTTTTCTTTAGACATTTGGAAACCTTGTCAAAGAACCGTCTGAGAAGCAAGTTTTTTTCTTTGAACTGTTCTCTGTCTTCTCCAAAATCATGTCCACAGTAGTGGGTAGCTTTAACAATGGATGATTTTGAAAGAAAGGATTATGTTCCAAAAAAGAAAGGAAAACAAGAAAAGTAGAGCTTCACCAAAGACATCCTTTAAAGGTACATTTTCTCTCTTTAAACTCATTCAGTTAGATTTATAAGCCTCTGCATAATCAGCAGCTTTGTGTATTTTAAACATAGCAGACAGTTGGTTGGATCAGTCGCTTGTGTGGGTTGTGCTTACAAATACTGCCATTAAAGTTGTAATGATAATGTGATACTCCACAAAGTGAACAAAGCCCTCAGCTCACAGTGTACTAAAAAGACAGTGATTGGTTACTGAAGAATCCTTAGTAAAGTCTGGTTGAAATGCATCTTTGGGACTCAGGTGTCTTGGTGAGAACACAAGAACACAACATAGTGTCAGAAGTGAGCAGAATGCAGTAAGAGACGTAATGCAGAGGTTACACACGCCCTCTGGACTTGACTTGAGTTGGATATCATTTTGGAAAACTGAAGAAAGTTCCCACAGAGGTCTACACTGTACCTGGAAGCTCTGGGCTACACTGAAAAAGATACTAAGGTACAGTCGTCATTGCTCCTGCGTGTGACCTGTGAAGAAGCACTTTTTTTGCAGAGTTTTTGCACATTCGCTTTTGCAAATGAGGAGGAACAACAACATTTGGCTGCCATAATACAGAAGTTTGAAGCATAATTCAATCTGAAAGAGAACTTGTCAAATGAATGAGACATGTTTTTCATGTCTGTCCAGGGAGACTGAGACTGAAGTCTGTCAGTCCGTATGCAACTGAACTCAGAACAAAGGCAAAGTCTTTTGATTTCGGTGCTTTGGAGTCGTCCCTAATCAGAGACAGAATAGTGAGTGGGATTAATTCCAACTCCATGAGAGACACGTCGCTGAGAGAAGTTGACATATCCTTAGAGGAAACTAAGCATTTTTCAATCATCAGAAATGACCAAGGCACAGCTAAACAGATGAGTGAGGAAGATAAGCACGTCCGAAAGAGAAAATATGTTGATGCAGTAAAAGAAAGACACAAAGCACAAAGGAATGACAAAAGAAACATTTAAATGCCAAAGGTTTGGGAATCAACATACACCATGAAGCTCTCCAGCTTCTATGGAGAAATGAACC
This sequence comes from Diplodus sargus, assembly GCA_903131615.1. NCBI lineage: Eukaryota > Metazoa > Chordata > Actinopteri > Spariformes > Sparidae > Diplodus > Diplodus sargus. The sequence goes on along the minus strand of CAEMYA010000525.1, from coordinate 309,824 downwards.
ACTTTACTCTGATGTGTAATGACAGTGATGAAAGAAAACAAATTGCTATTGGTGCAGTGCATTCAGAATAAACAGATCAGTGACACAAAATCAGAAACCAGAGGAGTGGACTGCAGATGTGAAAACGGGGCTTGGGCTGCCTAGCAGTAAAACACACCATAAGGCTGAGAAACTCCGCATTGGAAATTTACAATAGAGCAGTGAAGGATGTTTCTGAAGGACTGAATGATATAGTAACACACACTGAATGAGATTGGGGTGACACTAAAGAACAACATGATACGAGACTGAGGCCGGCTTTGGAATGAGCCAGGCTACAGAACCTGAAAGTGAATGGCAATGAATGGGACTGGAGGAAAGCAAATATATGGGACACACTCTTTCAGGAAATGGACTGAAACTAGATGATGGCAGCAAGAAGAAAAAGAAGTTAAACAAAATCAGTATTGTGAGTGTGGTGTAAAACTGCTGGACAAACACTCTACTGGAGAATGAGAAGGAATCTGGACTGAAAATGTGAAACGATCTGCTTGCTCAACCAAGATCATACTCGGTGCAGGCTCCAAATGGACAAGTCTTCAGGAGAAACACAGAATTCCTCTTGGAAACAAGGTAGCTGCAGGAAACATCAACACACACATGCAAATATGGGAGTCGAGATACTGACAGTGTCCCGTAAAGCGACACGTGTGTCTGGAGATAAGTCACCTGGGCTGTCTTCATCAAAGGTGTCAGCATGCAGTTTGTTAATAAAAAAATCTGCGGAGGCAAGGCTGGGTGGAATGGTAGAGAAATCTTTATTGAAACAGATCTCAAGCCTGCGTCCGACCCAGTGTGGCCACACTCTGGTATTTACAAATCTATGGCAAAGTTACACTCAATGCTTTGTCCTCTGCTCTATCAGAAATCACCTTGAGCCTTCAACCTCAGAAATCTACAAGTATTTCTCCGTCATTAATGATAATGAGTTTTGTGGCTGTTGAAAGTGGGGAAGAATCATGTTTGTTTGAATGTACTGTAAGTTACCAAATAATAGCTGGGTTTCAATTAACCGCAGGGTCCCTTTAAACGCCTGGTGCAGGTGTATATTTTGGTAAATAACCGCCGTGTAGGAAAGGAATGGTATATATCATATATGGGCCTCACATGGATGGCACCATAGATATATAAATGTAGGAGACAATACCTTGATGGTAATGTGATAATTAATGACTGGTAATTAATTATACTTTATACTTTAAAAGTTATTCGGGGCACCACCCTTTTATTGATTTTATCCGAATAATGAAAGGGACATTTTATTCGGAACCAATTATACGATTGGAATATCAATTTAATCAGTCTGTTAAATTTTAAATTTATATTTGATCTCCTATTCTGAAGCCGTGAATTCTTTCCACGATCCCATCGATTTCCCACTTCAATTAAACGTGCACAGACAACGACATAAGATTAAATATGTTTATTAACTAAATAAATGCAGATTAAATGACATGAGACATGAGATAATAATAAAACAGGTGACAAAGTAACAGAAAAATGAGGATTGTGAATTAATTATTGAATAGATGGATTCCTGACAATGGTGGATTTTAACGTGTGGACCGTTGTCTTTAAAACAATGTCTTTGAACTTACGATATATATATTTGAAGCTTTCACAAACACCAACTCTGTGACTCTTGTAGTGTGTGGAGTTTTCAGCCTACTTTGTTGAAGAGGAGAGTTCTTAAAATCCGGTTTCTCTCAGTCAGCTCTGTCTCAGCCTGGATGCAGATGTAGAGGCGGAGTAGCCACTGGATGATGACGAGGCGGCTTTCCCGATGACGTCGTTTTACCGGCACAGCGGGGATTCCGTCTGAATGCTCTGGGCCTGTCGGCTTCGGAACCGCCGGAACTAGATGCCGTCTCAGGTCGAACGTCCTATGCCCAGCGAAGTGTCTCGCTTGAGATCGTTGGAGGCGGCCCGGGCGAAGTTGGCTGACCAGTCTTTTGGCTGCAGGCTATCTTTCTTCACGGTTTCTTGAGCAGCTAAACTGCACCGACTTTGAATGGTTAAACACTTATCAGAGTCTCGGTAGAATTGGTGATTATGAGCTCCGAATATATATTAACTTGACTTCTTGCGCAAAATAACTGGAAAAGAAACGCCGGCCGGACGAACTTTACCTATTACTAAGTTCAAGAAAACAAAAATGACTTTGGCTTGGATACGATACGTTAACGACTTTAAATAATGCAAAAAGAATAAATTTCGCTCTTGCGTAGATTTCAAAGAAAGATCTTTTCCAAATAAAAGCGCGTCTCACTTGAAGAGCATTCGTTACAAGTGTTTCAAGTCTCCGAATATTTCTAAGTCTCGGAGTTTCAAAAATCTTGCAAAGTACAAAAGTAAATGGAAAAATAACGAAGTTACGCGCAAAAAGAAAAATGATCGAAGATTAAAAAGAAAAAGAAAACACAAAGCGTGTAAGAGATAAGAGGGTCAGAGCATAAGTTAAGAGTAAGAGAGTAAGAGTAAGTAAGAGTGAACTAAGAGTAAGTGCTGTTTAAGAGTAAGAGCGTGATGGGACACGATGTGTCTCTTTTTAAGGCTGAGGAGAGGGCAGCTCCTGAGGAGGCTTGGCATGTTGTTTCCCCCAGGCTATATGTTCACTGATCAAATCACGGACTTATTAGGTCTACTTGTTGCTGAATAAAACTATCCTTCTGAAAGTTTTAAGATCGCGCTTGACTGTTTACCTAAATCCACCATGAGTTTTCACATAAAACATTTGGTTACATGATAAAAAGGAAATAAACGGAATTGCCTAATAGGAAAAAGGAATTATCAGTTATAATACCTGCAACACACAGATACATAACCTCCACCAGCATTGGTGGCTCGAATCCGTTTCACATAGTGCTGACTTATACTTTGAAACATATGTTGGAGGTAAAAGACAGTATAGATAAACATTAATTGTGGATTACATTACTTAAAAAGGTCCTCTGGGAACTATACCAAAACTTATCAGGAGGTGGCACTGTGGCTACATCAGACACTCAGACATTAAAATTTAACAATTGGGGTTATAGTTAGAATCACATCTAGAAAATAAGAAACATATCAAAACGTAGATCTGGTCCTGCTGTGGAAGAATATATTGTTCAAGAAAGGATAATGATAATTCTTGGCATCTTTCTGGATTAGGAAAATCAACAGGACTCTCTCCACTTCTCTTGTTAGTATGGAAATGTTTATGGTTCTCTTTTATGACTGTTGATTTCACGGTAGCATGGGACAATCCAGATGATGGTGGGTATCCTTACACAAGGCTCTTGTTCTCGGACAGGAAGTTGGGTGAAGGAATATTAAGTCCAACAGATATGCTTTTGTTTGTAACCACAGTTTATAATATAATATATAATTGAAGGGAGTCTGTTGGTTCCACTCGTGAAAGCAGTCTCTTCCCGCAAGCAACAATGTTTATTGCTATATCACATGGTGTCCTGTAACTAGCAGTGTGCAGGGAGAAGGGGAAAAATGGGCCAGGTCATGAAGAAGTCAGAGAATTAGGTGATAGGTGAATTAGACACAGACATGCAGATCGCATCTCCTTGTTGTGGCATAAGCGACGAGGGTAAGTTCCTACAGCCAGTTCCAAATAAATGCCGGGTATAATTATTTTTTTTTTTAAATCAAGGAAGAAGACATGACCACTGACACTGCAAGTTTTTCTTCTTCGCCTTTTTCACGTATTGTGCTTTCTGTCAGTCAATATCACATTGATGATCGCCATGGCTCCGGTGCAACAAAAAAATAAAAAGTATGACTTGAAATTCAAACTTTCTGTCATAAAATATGCAGAAGAAAACTTGAGAGAAGCAGCTGCTAGATGTTTCTGTCGACCCCAAGAGAGTGAGAGCTTCAGCGTCTGTCCGAGGAGGACAGCAGCAGGGCCAGGCTGCCTGGTGGAGGGAGGAAGAAGGCTAGCGAGGAGCCTGAGATAAACATGCGGGATGAGTTATCAGCAAACAGGCAAGCCACGAGAGAGTGTCCCGCAAAATAATCAGGACGATGGCCAAACAAATTACGCCACCGTGAGTGACAGCAGAGATGAGGAGCTTGCAGCGAGTGCTGGTTGGCTGAACCGTTTCCTTCGCCGCAACAACTTCACTTGCAGAAGACAACTATTGACCAGAAGGATGCCAGAGAATTCACAGAGAAGCTGGCGAAGTTTGAGACATTTTCATCCCGGATTTTTGAGTGGAAGGAATTAAACGCCTGTCCCTAATTGCCCCCTGGTCTGTTCAGTGATTGAAACGAATAAACTTCCCGGCTATGATTTGGTTATACAACTTTGGCCGCTACAATTATATATATATATATATATATATATATATATATATATATACATATATGTATGTATTTATATATATACAACAGGCAGCATACTGAAACCCAGATTAAGTTTGAATTAAACTTTTATTTTTTGTAAACCCCTTTCTGCCATTTCTAAATCAATTAAGTTATTTGCAATAATCAGATGAAATATGCAGTACAATGATCATGTTCAGCACATATTACTTAGTATGTTAAGTTTGTGTAAAGGACGGGGGGCGCTTAATCTGCAGCAAATTAGCAGATTTCCCAGCATGCAAATGAGAGTAAAACTCTCCCGAGACCTTTTCTTTTTCTTAGTTTGAAGAAACTTTCCCATTGTTAACCACGATAAAGGTTATTATTGACTTCAGTCTTGACCCAATCACATTTTTACAATTAGGTGAAATTATTGAAATCTATACTATCTATACTAGAACAAAGTAACTATCCGCACGTTGAAATATTGTATTGACTCTCGAAGAGACTTTCATAGTAACGTGATGTTTAAGATATGTAAATGAAAGGATAGTTTTTTAGAGACTGATAGATAGATGTGTCTTAGCTTGTACAACTAGACCTGTTTAGTTTCACCTTGTGTGAAAGCAACGGGTTTCCATGCAGTTTCCTAGTAAAGTCAACTAATTTGAGATAAGAGTGTAAGGTAAAGTAGTTGAGCAACTTGTGTGCGAGTTAATCACACATGTAACTTTGCATCAAAGGTTGTATTTTTTATGTTGATGTATGTGGTTGATATGCTGTTGTCAGGCCATGTGAACTAAAATGTAGAGAAACGTATAGCAGGATTGATAAAGCGAAGGGTCCAGATTTAAATGGCAACTCCTGAGAAAAATAAATGGATCCTGAGCTGTACTCTGCTATTTCCACCAGCTAATTGATACTGTAACTTTGTCCGCCTGCTGTTTGGTACTGGTTAGGTGACAGATTTGTTTGTCAGAGCTTTTCTGAAGACAGATGCCTACTCCAGCTTGATAAGGAGTCAATGCTAGCGCTTACCAATCCAAAACAATGAGCTGAAAGACACTAAAACACACTGCAGAGCTGAGGGGAGTTGGTGACACTTCTCTGTGGGCTGGTCACCACAGTGACACCTTTTATTGCATGAAGTCCTTTGATCCATTATCAACTTAAAAATATGATTTATTTATTTAGAATCATGGAGGTTGATTTAATGATAAGCTTATGCGTGTCTGTGTATGTGTGTGGTTGTGTGAGTGTGTCGAGCATCTTATTCATTGTCATTTAGTGCATTGTCTTTGCTGCCCCTCAACTTTCATTTTTCATTGTATGAATTTTTCATTTTATTTCTTCACTTTTAAGGTTGTAAATACTTCTAAGGCCTTCCTAAAATGTCCTGACATTTGGCATAGATCTGACAGATACATTAGTAGACGGATATTATCAGGCCATATTGGCTTATAAGCCTATTGAGTTAATAACTATCAGATTTCCAGTGAAATACACACTGTTCCAGTGTCATTTTGGACTGTGATGTTTTTAATGTTTTTAATGAATAAATGCTTTCTGCTTTTGCCCCCAAACTGATCAGGCTTTAATGTGAGGCCCTTTATGTCATCTTAGCCTGTCAGTTGGTGACATTTTCACCACAGACCAACAACAATAAGGTGAAACCAAACATGCGACACTAGCTGCTCTGTCATCTTAGCTGTAGTTTGAATGTGCAGAAAGTTGGACATTGTAGCATGAACTTTTTACTAAGCCAAGAAGATAACAATGTTCCTCCTGTCTGCCTGCCTTGTTATGTTGACTGTAGCAGGTAGGGATGACTGGTGATCCTGAAGCTACTGTTTTCACGTTGGATGTCTTTGACACTGTGGCATCACTGTTACAATAGTGGATTTCGACGGTTACTGTTTGGGGCATATACATCGGCAATTTCATCTTCTCTCTTTTCATCAGTGCAGCCCTTATACAAACACACACAAACACAGCTGCTCACAGGTCCAGTACAATATTTTGAAAACCCAATTCTGCATTCTTGTAACGGCAGTTTCTTTTTATAACATCCAGTAATCACTGCATGTCTATTCTCAAACCGTTAAGCACAGCCACCAGTTATGTCCCATGTCAATCTGATGCCTTCATGCTCCTCTGCACACCCCTAAACTGTCAGAACCGAGTGTGTGTCTGTCCAGAGGCTGTGTCTGCTGGCCTTGGCAGAAGGGAATCTTGCCTCATCTTAGTATTTACAGTAGGATAAGCCCACAGGCCTAATTGGCATGGTCAGTGGTGAAGCATATGCACTTTCCAGTGGGAGCCCATCTGACAGGGCCACTTGCTGATGATTGCCTACATAGTCTCCATATGTGGCAGACAGAAGGGCCAGTACGCACATTGCCCTTCAACTAGTGAATCCAAGGCCGGCTTATACCTCAGCCTTTTAGAGGACTTTAGCCATAATCTGAAGCCAAAGCAACACCTTTCACGCCATGCAGACAGACAAATATACACACAAAAACAGCCTTACGGGGCAACTCAGAGCTTTAAAAGCGCCCCCCCCCCACCTTCACCTATATCCAGAGGGATGCAATGACATACGCAGAGGCACACAAACACAGAGTAGAATGACTCAGAGATGCTAAAAACATAATTGTACCATTACCCTCACCTTCACCCCTCTCTCTCTCACACACACACACACACACACACACACACACACTCACATGCAGCCTTGCAGTAGAAAATGGTGTTGCGATTTGACGAGAGAGAGAAACAAGAAGGGGAGTGGGCAAAAACTGAGAAAGGGAGAAGCTGCGTGGTGCGAGTGTGAATTCAGCCTCCAGCTGGGCAGCTAAATGGACTTGGTCAGTCATTAGCATGCTAAGGTCTAGTCCGGACATTTAAGGTTATTCATTCCCCAGGCTAATCCTTCCTGAATTGCTCTTAATCAATGCCTTTTTGCTACTGGTTGTTGGCCTGCTGGTTATTTTCCACAACATCCTCAACAACACTCCAAAACCCTGCCAGCTACACCCTGGCTGAGTGCACCACACGTTTTCAGTGTTTTGGGGGCTGCAGATGTTAGTGCATACATAATAAGCTTGATCACAGGAGCCCCAACCTGGCAATGTAATTCCACTACCCAAGGTGCATCTGTTCTGCTTGTACTCACAGGAACCCCATGCTGGCGGAACTGTTTCACAAAGTCACACAAGTCATACAGAGGCTTGGTTGCTGCCTCAGTAACAGAAATCAAAAGGCAGATGGGCCAAGGGGAAACAGTTGGATATTGGCCGTGCACAGCGTGGCACATGACTTAAAGGCAGCAAATGAAAAGTGTATAGCCACGGTTGTTTATTATACTCCATACACAGGGTATTGTTTCAGTTTCAGTTTCCCAGATAGCAATGTTGGAGATAAGTATATTCCAGCGCACCACAAGTGTATGTGGATAGATGTGTCTCCATTGGCAGCATCTCCTCCTCACTCACACCATGTCACCTGACCACTGTGCTGTGGGTTACCCACAATGCATAATGGCCATCTGATAAGCGAATCAGAATCAACACAATAATATCCATGGGGATTTTCACAGTGTTATTAACATGAAACATTACTTGTGAGAGGTTAGAACACTGTTACTGTTGAATATGGCTACAGTCTAGGTCAAAAGCTTACATACACTTATGATGAACATGTATATCATGGCAGTCTTGAGCTCGAGTGATTCCTACAACTCTCATTTTTTATGTGATAGAATGAGTGGAACACCACCTACTTCGTCACAAAACATTCATCAAGGTTGGTTCAGTAAATTATTTATTATAGGTCCTCTGAAAATGTGACCAAATCTGTTCGGTCGAAAGTACAGATACAGTAATTCTGATATTTGGTTAAATATCAGTTGGCCATTCATAGCTAATTAGGTGCTTTTGATTCACATCCACAATCTTATTGTAGTCCTCCGGCTTCATTTTTAACCACTCCTGAAAGAATCAGTGAAGTTCAACTGAATTTGTTAGCCTCCTGGTACAGACTTGTTTCTTTCAGCACAGTCCACATGATATCAATGGGGCCTTTGGGAAGACCATTCTTAAACCTCAATTCTAGCCTGAAGACTTCACCTTCTCTCCTCCAAACATCTAGCTGCTCATTGTGGCCAAACAACACATTTTTTGCTGCATTCGACCAGTTTTCCTCCAGGTGTTTTTTTCTTTGTCCATGTGATCAGCAGCAAACTTCAGTCAAGCTTTAAGATGCTGCATCTGGATCATGAATGGCAGCCTGTCAGCCCATGTTGATGTAAAACATACTTGCCTGTGGACACTGACACCGCTCTTCTAGCAGCTTCTAATTCTTCGCAAACTTGCTTTTTGGTGGTTTTTGGTTGACTCTTGATCCTCTGGACCAGTTTTCTCTCAACAGCAGGTGATGCTGTGTTTTCTTCCTTATCGTGGCAGTGACACAAAAGTGTCTTTCCTGACTTTTTATTCAAATCAATAATGCACTCTGTCAGATCAATGCTGAGGTCCTTCTACATTCCCATTGTCGTGTTTGTGGCTGAGTATAATGTGTGTTTTAAACAAGTCTTATTAAAATGGGCCCAGAAAAGTCATCAGCTGTCATCAATCATAATCCCTCAGAAGAAGTTAAGAGGCCAAGCTGCAAAGAAAGTTTGATTCCCGCAACTTTTTAAAATCACCAATATTGATCATTTAAGTTGTTGTATGAGTATTTTTAACCCAGCTGATTTGGTCACATTTTCAGAAGACCTGTAAGAAATGTATTATTGAACCAAACTTAACAATATTTTTTTTTTGTGACAAGTAGCATGTGTTTCACTCATTCCATAAAAAATGAGGGCTTGAGAAATTATTGGAACTCAAGATCGACAAGATATGCAATCGCTACAAGTCTACGTTAACTTTTAACCATGACTGTATATTAAACTGAAACTGCAGCATTCCCTGTAAAGATATTTTTGACTCCTCTGCTTCTTCGGAATTTTATCCATTTCAAATACACCTCCAGTCACAAAGTAAATAGATTGTGAGTTTCCGTGCTGCTTTACTTCTTTTATGCTTCGAGCAAAATGTGATGTTTCTGCCTCTGTTTTTCCCCCAAGACTTTGGCTGACCCACTTTCCCTCATCGCGTGCACCACAAGGGTGTTAACAGAATAAGGAATATTTACAGTGGAGTGTTTAGAATCAGTTTGATATGATTAAGTAATGCGTTTGAAGCAATTAGAGGAGATCACTCTAAGTAATGTGAAGTATATATGGTGGATGCTGTGGGTGGAGATCCCTGGTGTTGACTGAATGAGTTTTACTCTGGCAGAGACATTTTAGAGGACAAATGCCTTGTCTTACATGATGATTAGTATCATAGAATCAAAACTAATCAAGGTCCCCCCCAAAAAATATTAATGGTTTTAAAGACAGTTTAATGACAGTAACCAAGTGCACCTTATATGATTGGTGGAATATTGCTGGTTATTTGAAAACCCCACTTGATTGGATACATTTTGTTAATGACATTTCTTTTATGTTTCACAGAGACACAAAATAACAAAATGTAGAGTCTACTTTTTATGCATATGGTCAGTGATCAACAGACCTCAAAATGACACGTCTGAACCAGTGAAAATTGAGCTGATGCGAACAGCCCCAAGGAAAATCTGATGCGATCCAACGTGCGGTCAACCAGAGCAGCCAGCAGCATACTGTACAGACAGCTGCCGTAAAGGGAAGCAGTATGCCATTTTGTCTGCTTTTCACTGGTCACACTCTCTCTCCCTCACATCAAAAACTGCATTTTTCTCCTGTGATACTTATTAAATTTCACAGTCTCGTGAGAGTACTCTGTATATGTCAATTCAGTCCTTTTCAGTGTAATGTTGTGAAACTTCTTAAATAGTAGGGAAAATGCTGCACTTTTGACTTAAGACTAGATTGCTGTCCATCTATGGCATAATCACTTTCAGCTGCCTGAAGATGTGCTCATTGTAAAGACCTACCCACCCAGGGGTGTGCATATGGGTGCAAGTACATTTGCTAATTACACAGTCTGGGTGCTGAAATTACAACTGCATCAGTGAGGCAGTGACACTTGAGCTGTGTTTTGGCATTTTTTTTTTTTCACTCAGGTGAAAAATAGCAGCAGATGGAAACCTCGGATCCATGTGTATCAATAAGAATACTGTAACCTTCATCAAATCAACACACAACCCACTTCTGGCCTGTTCCTCTGTAAAATTGAAAATGGTGATGGCACCTGTTTATCTTGATACTCTCCTAATATTCATGTAGCAGCACTGGATGGAATCACACATTTTCATTAGTAGATTTTCAGAAAATTCTGTTGAAACTTGCACTACATTTGGTAGGAAAACTGATTATTTACACTATATTTTAATTGGACCTGGCCTGATTAAGTCCTGAATTAAAACAGAAGGGCCTACTTGAGTTTAGTCCCTTTACACTACACAGAAAAAAAAAGAAAATCGTCTATTTTATATGCGATGCGATGTAGAGAAGGAGTTCAGTTCTCTCCTAGCCTGAGGAATGAAGCTGCTCTGGTGATGACGGCAGAGGATATTCCTGTTTCTTTTTCCAGATGGCAGCATGGGGAACAGACTGTGGTTAGGATAGGTGTTGTCTTTCAGTGTCCTTTAGGCTCTGTTGAGACATCTCACCTTACAGTTGTCACTGATGATCTGTAGATGGATACAAATGATGTTCCGGGCAGTTTTAATCACATTAATTCCATTTAAAAAAAGAAGAAAAAAAACAACGCTTCTACCATAATGGATATTCTTGAATGACTGCTGTTTGTTGTCAGTTTTGCACTGATACTGTTGAACTTGCTAATGAGACATTTCATCAATAGGCCTTTATATTGATTGCAATGCTTTTCTTGATCTGCAGGTGATTCTGATGCTGACCAAGCTATTTGACTTCAACCTCAACAGCGTGACTGAAAGTTCATTATGGAGGTAAGCTTATCCCACTACATGAGCTCGTAACATTTCTAGAAAACCCTGGAGCAACCAAGAGTCTGACTAAATAAATTGTTCAAAAGGGAGTGTAGAGTTTAGTTCTATATATTTTTTTCTGATCTTTTCTTGATCCTGTGTTTGAACTGCTCCCAGCACTGCTCTTGGTAATAAAGAATGCCAATACTGACAAGGATCCCATAATGCAAATTAATGAGACATTTAAAGCCTGAGAAAGAGGCAACAGTCTAATAAACATCTCTCATATGACAAGGCCTGGCCTGAATAGCCACCCGAAATCGCTCACATGAAAGCCACTAATCAACACCACTAGAGCTGCCAGTGTTATCCAGCAAATTACCCTGACCGGCCTTGAACACAGCATAGCCTTGCTTGGAGCACCGACCTCATTTCTGACTCGATTCTGATGTAACTTTGGTAGAAGCCATTTAGAAAGGAGTGGGCTACATTAAAAAAAAAAAAAAAAAAAAAAAAAAAAAAAAAAAAAAAAAAAAAAAAGGCCATAACCAAAGAAGATAAAATGTGGTTTTCATCATTGTTCCCTATGAAATATAGTAGCACAGAAGACATGCTCTCTCTAGGAAAGCAGAATTAATAAAGATTGACTACATCAATTAATTTAAAGTAAAGAGAGAAAATGACTGATCAGCCGAATATTGTTAATCTTGCTAAATATTTAAACTGAAACATATATGAAATGCACGGAAGCCCCCAGAGCTCAATGCACTGGAGAGAACATAAACAAACAGCCAAAACGCAAGCAATTAAAAAAGAAAAAAAAAAAACATCGTCGTCAACTGAAGAAGAAACATCTTCTACAGACTGCAGGAAACATGCTGCAAATACAGAATACACCACCACATTTTTGTAGGCTGAAGTGACAATATGTGGACCTTTGTGGAAGATCATTCAAAATTAGATTATGAAGACTTTGCAGACATTTTAGAACAGTGGTTGAAAAGTCTAAGACCACATTGGGATTCTGTTGTAATTCATTATTATTTTAATAAAAGATGGCCTTTCTCAGTTTCAGATCATGGCCAGACTCAAGGTTTCTCAGGGGGCACGGTCCAACACTTTACGTTTCGTACTGTCCAACACTTTACAGAAACTGGATTGTTGCATTAAAAGAACAATCCGGCTGACCAAAAGAGACCACACCATCGGAGGATCAATAGATCAAGTTTGCTCCCTGAGAGATAGAAGAGCAGCTTCATCACAGATACAGATTGTATACAGATAAAAATGCAAGGCTCCAATCAGAAAAAGTCCTGTCAAGAAGGCTGTCTCGTAGCATCTCAGGGGACGGGTAGCAGTTTCTAAACCACATCTCAGAATGGAAACAAGACCTGATGCCTGAGGTTGGAGAAGAAATACCAGAATTACAGTGGGTGACTGTAGAAAATGCTATTTACTGATGAATCCCAGTTAATGATTATTGGCAGTAACAGAAGTTTTGTATGCAAAGAGAAGAACAGGAGAGAGAATGATACCACACTATTTCAAACCCACAGTGAAACTTGTGATGGGAATATATTCACATCTGGGGCTGTTTTGTCTCATCTGGAATTAGACAGCTTCACATAATTGACTCTACCCTGACCAAGGAGGAGTACCACTCCATTCTTAAGAGACATACTACACTCTCAGGTTTGTAGAGAAGGATTCATACTGCAGCAGGATAATGAACAAACACACCTTGCACCTTACTTAGTCAGAACTACTTTAAGACCAAGGAAGGCTGTGGGGTCCTGACTGTCATGGACTTCCCGCCACAGTCACCTGAACTCATTCCCACCGAACATTTGAAGCAAACAAGCATTCCATGACATTACAAGAGGCTTTGTGGGACGCGGTCAAATTGTGCTGGGATAACATAAGTCAACAGGTTTTGCATCTAAGTTCTGGAGTGAGTATCAGCTCGAGTGCATGCTGTCAGTAAAGCCAAAATGGGGACATATTTAAAAGATCCATTTTCTCACTCAAACTGTATAGTATCAGACTTTTGGATCCCACTGTATTTTCTGTGCAGCCCGTCTCACTCCCAATGCATCAGTTATAGCAGCCGGGTAGCCCCTGACCCTACTCTTCAAATGGCTCATACTCACGACGTAAAGTAAAACTTTCGCCAAAATGCAACCGAGGCTTTTTCTTTTTTAATGTACATGAGTCAAGCCTTCGTGTAAAAGCATAATTACGACGAAAGAGGCACTTTTAAGATTTACCGTATTTTCGTTTTCGGGTCAAACTCATTTTCAATGGGAGTGCTTGAGGAAAATGAGCGATAGCATCAAAATCGCTATTTTCAAAACACTAAGAAGGCTCGACACAACATTAAATTTTGCTCGTAGTATCACCAGGGTCTCTACACATGGACACGAGCACTGAGAACATTGTTTGTCTACGCAGAGTTTACTAAAAATAAAGGTTTTGGACAACTCACGTTAGCAGTTGTTACCTCCATTCGCCACCGTCCTGCCACTGGAGAAGTGTCAATCTCAGAATGCAATGTAGCATGGAAGACAGTAAAGGTGGAATGCTCCTAAAGCTTAGTTCCATATAAATGCACTGATAATTTGTTGTTTTGCTGTTAGCGAAAAACAATATTGACCTTGAAGTTGAAAAAGGAGCCTCATATAAGAAACAATGCTAAAATAAAAAGCCGGAAAAGTCATGTGAGATGTCGCGTGGATAGTTGTTGTCTGGAAGACAGTAGTTCCACCTTAACTCTCCTCCATGTTACGTCGCATTTGGAGATCGACACTTCTCGGCTGCCATGACGGCGGCTAGCGGAACAAGCTACTGCTAAGGTGAGTTGTTCAAACACTGTATTTTTAGTAAACTCTGTGTACACAAACAATGTTCTCAATGCTCGTGTTCATGTGTCGAGACCCTGGTGATACTAGCAAAGTTTCATGTTGTGTCCAGCCTTCTTACTGTTTTAAAAGTAGAGATTTTGACACTATCGCTAATTTGCCCAAAGCACTCCCATTTAAAATGAGTTTGACCTGAAAGCGAAAATACGGTAAATCTTAAAAGTGCCTCTTTCATTATAATTACGCTTTTAGACGTAGGTTTGACTCATATACATTCACAAAAAAAGCCTAGGTTGCATTTTGGCGAGAGTTTCACTTTCGCCCCTGGAGACTGTAGTTCTCGTCCCATGTGTGACCAAGACTCAAGACTGATTTGTTTTTAAGTTATGTTCTGAAAGTAATTTAACTAGCAAGAATGACGTGATGACAGATGGGCCAGTTCGTTTTTGTTTTTGTTTTGTTTTTTTTCTCCATGTGCCTGTGGTATGGAATGTGGGCTGGATGAACGTGCCTGGTACAATTTTGCTATGTGGGGAACAGCTTCATGTTTATTGTGCTGTATTATATGCTATTCTAAGTCTTATTTAAATCAGCTGAATAGGGTTGAAATTCTTGTGGAGATCACAAAGTTTGGAAATATCAGATATGTCAGACAGAAGTATGAGGAAGACACAGATGAAAAAAAAAAATCCTCAAGACATCTAGATGAATTCTATTTGATGCAATGGTGCAGCTGAAAAACGTGGCGTCTAGAGTTTGAGTGTATCACTTGGTATAAGCATCATGTAGCTTCAATAGAGTGACGAAAACAAGCTGATACTGATACTGCATATATGATGCTAAATATGGAAATTAATGCATGTTCTTTAGATTTAAAAATGAAGGAAGGGGTTATATGAAGGTAACATCGAGAGTTTTGCCAATTATCACTGGATATTTATATGTTGCCTATATGTTAACAAATAGCCTATGAATATCAAATTCAGTACATGGACCATTGACAGTATGGCCAAGGCAACCTGTAGCATTCCATTTACTTTCCCTC
>CAEMYA010000525.1:265517-294576 GCA_903131615.1 Diplodus sargus | reverse complement strand
CTTCATCTTTTGATTGACAAGTTTTCAGCTGAATAAACATTGGGTGGGGGGATAATATGGGTACGACCTTATACTAACTCTTTAATGAGATGCTGCACAACAATCTGAAATACATCATGGACATAAAGTAAAAAGTAATCACTTTATAAAGTCAAAATGTGTGAACACATTTGCAAACAGTGGCTCATTTGTTGGCTCATTTATTGGCAGCTGTGTTTGTGTCCACCTGCTAAATAGAAGCTTAATATTCATTCTTTTTCAGATTTGTTTTGGTCTTTACCTTAGCCGCTAAATGTTCCACTATTCTCATGATTTAATTGCTTACTTTCGCTGCTGTTGCTAAGCTTTTGGCAATGATTGTTTAGATTTTTTCTTGCAGAGTTTGCCATACATCATTTTGTCAGGTCAAGAGAAAAATGCCATCCGCTATCGGCTACCTTGTGGACAGTCTCCCCTCACTCTACCACTTTCATCACTAACAGTTGTGCATGTGCAAAGACACAGAGAAAGAGAGATATAATGTCAATCTGTGGAAGCCATGCATTTGGTGTCACCGCTTTTGTTTATTTTGGTTGTAATTATGCCATCTAAGCAAAAGTGAAGGTGAACAGATAAAAGCAGTTTGTCTCTCTAAAGCATTAACTTATCCCACATGACTTGCTCTTTGCTTCACTTATTAGCCAGCTTTAGGCCCAACAATGGCAAGGTTTTTTTTTTTTTTAGGTATTCTTAATGTATGTTAGAGTTGATCTCTCATCCTACACTCTGGGATGTAAAGTGATTGTGCATCCGATAAACACCCTCTTAATCTTTATGAATAAAAATGTAATACATAATGTATAAAAGGTTTACTATTAGAACGGGTAGGATATGTTTTCTCGTCTGAGGGGAGACAGGGTAGCTAGCTAGGCTGTTTCCCTCTGCTTCTTGAATATCTTTTAGCGTGCCTAACATGCGAGAGTGGTATCAATCTCTCAATGAACGAGGTATTTCACCCTACAATTGCACTGTCAGGTGAAATTTGAATGACAAATAAAGTAAGTTCAAGTCTAAGTCTTTTACTCTTATGTAAAGGAAATTGAGCTAAATCTAATATCCGAATACAATCATAATGCCTCTTGTGTAGCAATAAGAAAAGCACCTTCATCTTTCAAATTTTTGACTAATGGTGCCCCCACATTTTCCCTGTTGCTGTTTTGAAACTAGATAAAGCTTTGCTTGAGTTTTTGGAAACATAGATATCGAGTTTAAGAGATTTTGGGTGAAGGCACTGGGACAAAATGACATTTCATCATCAACTATTTTTTAAAGACTATGCTTTAATACATAATACATAAACCTTTGAGTTTTGAAGCACATTAATATGATTGTTGTCCATCCTATCTCTGTATTTTCATTTAGCCCTGAAAGGTTAACAAATAATTTCCACATTCCTTGTTCTCTGCCTAATATGGCAAAAAGACTTCAAGTTCACAGAGCAAACAACACACAGTTTTCCTCAGAGGCTGCCTAAAGGCTTAAGCGCTCACCCAGAGCTATGGTAAATGTACCATTATATGACCGTTCTTACCTCATAGGGGCCCAAGTGAAGCTATTGCTCTGTGTCGCTGAAGTCATTACCCTCGTAATGGTGCAACTACTGATGATGTTTCACTCACATTATTATAAATCTGATGCCTTGTGAAAACAGAGCTTCTTTTAATGGATGGATGATTGCAGGTGCACGTGGCTAAGCTGATGTATTGACTGAAAGACAGAGGAATGAAGAGATGAGAGATATTTTGAGAGAGCAAAGAGGATAATGACAGCACAGAACATTAGCAGGCAATACACAGGCACAAAGACAGAGCAGCAAAGTTACAGATAACTGCATTTAAGATAGCCAGTTGGTCTGCCAGAAATACAGCGCTCCTCGGGAAGAGTTTGAAGCTATACGAGGCATCTCTGCCTGTTGTGGCCCCAAATAGCAGCATGAGGTAACAGCTTGAAACTTTTACACAGATAAATCACACGGCATTATGTGTGCAGGCAAAACCTGTCTGTCATCGCTTAATGCCAAAGGACATATAAAGGAAAATATCTCACACAAACAAGCTTTGATACTATGTGTTTTTGCCAGCTTTCACTCACTTTATTTACAGTACAAGGAACAAGGTTCATTTATCATTGTACATCACAGGATCATGGAGAGGAACGTAATGTGAAATCTGTTTTATTCTTAAAACAAAAAAGAATTGTAAAAATGTTGTTTTTTTTCCATTGCTAATATCAACAAAAATGATAATAGTGGATAGGAAAGTTTTGCAGGGATGTAAGAACCACATTAATGAGACATTGTACGCCTTATTTTTGATGACCTGAGAGTCTGTTCTGTTTTCTTTCCACCAGCATTGATACCTGCTTACTTTGTCAACAATTTCCTAAAGCTGACCGAAAAACACATATCGTGCTAAGGATTTGCTCAAATGTCATGACGCTTGTTATGTAGCCAATCAAGACCAACGTGGTACTGAATGACATTGCAACAACCAGGTGCACTTACAGGCTGATAGAGACAAGAAGTCGGCTTGCATTAAGGTTGCCTCACATTCAGTGGGTTTATGGGAGGTAGGTATACCAGAGATCGTTTCTCTCTGAAAAATCATGTACTTGGTAGTCCACGACCACTCTGTAACCACCAATCAACTCTATTACAGGAGAACAATTAATTGATGGCTGTGAGGCAAGATACATTATAAGGGTTAATGGAAGGTTATCCTCAATGGATGGGTTCAGTTGATCAGTGTGAAAGATGAGCTGATTACAGTACTATGTGTATTAAATACCAACATGTTCTCACTCCTAGTGTTGGCCTTAAAGTTGCCATTTGTACGAAAATGGATTTTTGAGTCTCATTCCCAACTTGTCAAAACTGACACTCAAAAATCAACTTTTCTTACAAATAGCATTTTTAAACTTTAAACAATGACAATCTACCTACCGCCATGTTTTACATGTGAAGGGTTCAGTCAATTTAGCACTAATATATGATATGCAATGTTAAGTTTCAGAGTAAAGCTCGCTGTCAAACAGCTCACATATTATTGAGCTGATATATTCGACTTTGGATTGCTATTCACATTGTGAAACAGGTCGTGGTTTGGTTAAGTTAAGGCACCAAAACTACTAAAAGGAGAAAAAAGATCTTTCTCAGGGTTAAAATAGCTCAGTCTTGTCACGTCACATAACATGATGTAAGTTATATTATACATTAACGTACTTACATTATATAAATTAAAAGCTAATCCCTCTTTAGTCTTTTTCACAAACCAGACGTGAACCACCACCCCAACCACTTACTGCCTTGGACTTTTCTTGCTCTTTCTACTACCGCACCAGAGGGGAACTACACTATCAAACTTAGAGGGAGAGGGCCACTCATCATGCTGCTGTATTTGATGCACGGGAAGTGAGAACAGGCTGAACAAACTGAATTTACCCTCAGAATGGATTAATTTATAAAACTCCAACAGAAAGTAGCTTGTTATTTCAGGCTGTTAGGATTCCCCTTATTTCTTTTTTTCCGTTTTGAAACAAACTCCTCAGTAGTGTAGCACTTGTGATGCCGGCCCCGCTGCTGCACAGAGTGGACACCTCCAGTCATAGCGTCCATCGTTAGACTATTTTTACAAAGCAAAACTACGGTGGGGGAGTAATGTAATTGGTTTAAGCTCGACTGCAGTGTAACGACAGGATAACAGACTACCACGGAAAGCCTAGTGCAAGGTTCAAATGAGTTCCTTATTAGGAAACATTAAGTCAGATTTGCACTGTTCAGAGGCACAGAAACTAATACATGCATACAGAGGTTACTTCTGTCTTCTTATTTCTCTTGTTAAATATGAAGAAAACATGAGCACTGCTGCTAATATTGAAAAACTAGTCATATACAAATGTATACAAACTGCTGTTTGCATTTTTGTATTATTTTAATAATCGAAATAAAAAAAACACATTTCTAGAAGTATTGCACCTTCCTACAAGAAGACAGATACTATACTAGACGATACTAGATAATACTGTTGTTTATCTATTTTCTAAGCATCCTGCAGCATCAAATGGCGCATCAACTGTCTAAGATGCAAGGGGCATCAGCTAAAATCTTGCCAAGGGCACCAGATTGGTCAGCGCCGCCTCTGAGTGTGGCTTTGATAATAGAAGTGAAACCAGAAGGGCAGGGTTTTGATGGAAAGGGTTTGCGGATGTGGTGGAGAGAGAGGGGGAATGGTATGATTTAGCCTGCTACTCAGAATATATACTGTACTGTCATAAATTCATCCTGGAACACTCAGCTCGGCTGCCATTTGTCCACTGTCTCAAGCTGTTGGTGTTTTGTCAGTGCTCTAATGCAGTGAGTGACCTCATGTTAACTACCCTAAGATGTATGCAGCTCTCATCCTCCAAACCGTGATTAATCCGACCCCTATGGAAAATGTAAAAAGATTTGTAGCAGGGGCCTATCAATGTATAGTAGACCCTGAAAATTATAATTGAAACTCTATCTAATAATGAGTGTTCATAGGCATTATTTTAATCTATTTCAGAGAAAGTAAGAAGTGGGGTTGAATTGAGGAGTTTTTTTGATATCTTGTATGTGTGTGAAAAGAATGTGTTTCATGGATGTAATTGGGAACAGCTCAATCATCCTCCGAGCATATACAGAATCAATTTTCCTCAGTGAGCCATATCTCTGTAATAGAACTCGGTCATTCTTTCATTTATTTCCTTCTTGTTTAATCCAACATATGGACAGTGCGAAGCATTGGCTTACCTATAGTGCCTGTGGAGCCAATATCCTCACGATTGATGGAATCACAGCTGTGTGGTAGGCATTGCATTTTATGCATAGCCTTTCAAGAGCCCCTTACAAGGCAGAGAAGTTTCACTCTGAATTGTCGTCCTTGAGAGAGTATCCATTTAATTTAACTTTTCATCTTTGTTGGATGTGCTGGGGTTGGGCCTTTTTTTATTGGTCCATGTTGAAAGTTGCTGTGGCACTAAAAATATGTCATTGTCCCTTAAATCAAGTAATTCTATGACAGTGGCCTCTGAGGAGTCGATCAATAGCCTGATGATGTCATTGTCCCATGGTCCTGGCTGTTGATGGATTCGTATGAATTATAGTGGACTCATCCAGGAGAGTTCGCCTGGTGGCAATGTATTTGCTCACCATGGAATCCAGCCCATATTAAACCTCAAAGGGTTAGTTAAATAAGGGAAAATTGCCAGTGTTCCATAAATATTCCTGCATTTTCACAGTTGTTTGTAAACGTCAAGCGTGAAACTCAGAGAACTCTTCAAACAAGACTTTAGTGTGGATTTAACAGCTTCACGGAAAGAAAGTGGCGGGAATAAACACATCAGTCGACGTGAGTGATTGCTTCATTTGAAATCACACAAGGCATTCCGCGGTGTCTTTCCTGCATTTTAAAGATTTGCATGCTTTGGGCTTTTTATCTAACTTCATGTGAAATTGTAGTAGCCCCTTGATTGAGCCTCAAGCCTCTGAAAATAAATCAGACCTGACGGCTCAAATAACTCGCTCAAACTTCCCAAGACAGGCTGAAAGGCAAAATTTCAACCCAACACAAATTTTGCATTTGCACTTTGAGTATAACATTTCAATATTTCAGCACCTATTCAAAGCTGCTCTTGATTTAACTGGTCGAAACTCAGCCTCTTTCTGTGGAGATAAACTCTGTCATTACAGCCAATGTTGTGATCATGTCAACATAAAGTCTTTAAATGTCTTTTAAAAACCCACAGTTTCTGTAATTGTATTCATTTAATGACATTAAGGATACTTTCTCTTATCTCTGTGTTTTATCATGCGTTTAGCTTTTATGGGGTTTAGCTTTGCAGGACTTTGTAACTGTGTTTTGAAATCTGCTTTATCAGTCCTTGTGTTATGTTGGTAGAGAAGAGGCATGTGTCAAAGAGAGAACAAATAATAATCTTAATCTTATTATTCCTGCTCAGAATACTCTTGGATCATATACAGTCATGGTCAAAATTTGATACGCTCGTAAATAAGGAATAAATATCATGCAATCTTCAGTTCCACTGATTTTGACAGCTTTCATTTTTCTTTGATGGAATGAGTGGAACACATAGTCGGCTTCTGAAAATATGACCAAATCTGCTGGGACCAAATATACATAAAACAAACTGAATTACCATTTTTGGTCAGTGTCCACAGTCAAGTGTGCTCTGCATCAACATGGGCTGACAGGCTGCCCTGCAAGAAAGAAGCCCTTGATCCAGACATGGCACCCTAAAGCTCGATGGAAGTTTGCTGCTGGTCACATGGACAAAGAAAAAACCCTCTGGAGGAAAACTCTGTGGTCAGATCAAACAAAAAACTGAGTTGTTTGGCCACAATGAGCAGCAATTTAGGAGAGACAGTGAGGCATCTCACCCCAAGAACACAGCATGGTGCTGGTAGTATTATGCTGTGGGGCTCTTTTTGCTGCCAGGGGATCTGCTGTTCTAACGAAAGTAAATGGAATAATAAAGAAGGAGGATTATCTCCAAATCCTAAAATCATCAGCCAAAAGATTGGGTCTTGGGTGCAGTTGGGTGTTCCAACAGGACAGTGAACCCAAACATAAATCAAATGTGGTAAATGAATGGCTAAATTAGGCTAAAGATGAGGTTTTGGAATGACTTTCCCAAAGTCCTGACTTGAACCCCATTGAGAACATGTGGACATGTAAAACTTAAGTTCTGGATGATACCAAAATGGGGCTCTATGTAACCATTTGTGGCATTTTACATTTACTAATCACTTTTTTACTGGCTATAAATGTCCCTGCTGGTTGCCTTTATAAGTGAGTGTCTCTTCTTAGTGCCTCTCTCCACTCACCCCCTTTAAGTTGTATGCAGATTAATGAGTGATTGTTACAAGTAGCTGTCATACGCAGCTGCTTTTAATCTTAATTAAAGACTCTTTTAGCTCATTAAATGGGCTATCTGACAGATAGATGTGTTGTATCTGTAGCCTCTAATGGAAAACTTCGAGTCACATGCAGTGTTCCATCATTATATCATAATCCAGACTGCTGTAAAATAAGCACACAAACCTCTGTTTTTGCTCCACGCTGGTCAGTCTAACAGTATTCTCTCATGTTACACAAAGCAAACCATTGGGTGTTGGATATGGTGACTTCCCATGAACACAGTGGCTCACAGTTGACAGTGCAACATGTTGAAACATCAGCTCACTGAACATCAGGGATTATTTTCAGAAAACTGTCATCCTCACCTAAAAGCAGGTGCATGCAGCCCTTGTTATTTAGAAATATGTGAATTATTATATGTTATTATGTACTGCTCCAATTAACTCTAGTTTATTTAGTATTCTGTTTCTCGACATTTTGATGTTCCACTTAATGTTGTTGTATTCAACTAGAAGCAGGGAAATTTTGATTCTGATGCAGCCTTTTGATTGTTTGTCTCTGTGGTGTTTAGATTTTAGTGTCAATTGTCTGATACTAGATCTTAAAAGTAAATGTCATTACCAGCATATCAAATAATATCATTTGTTTGCATGGATAAAAAATAAACTGTACACATACAACCTGTGTTTGTCTGTGGACACTCATTGATGTGTGCAATGTGCCAAACAGCAGCTAAAAATTAACTTCCCTGAACTTTTTTCATTATTTCACCTTCGTTACTCGTGAAAACAGGGACATTTCTGTGTTAGGATGTGTTGTTTGTTTGCAGCTACAGCTCAAGTCACCACAGAGTGACTGTAATGAAGTGGCCCCTGTCTTCCCACTGGGCTTCATGTCGCTGTGTTGATCACAAAAGGGACTTAATTTACGTCTGTGCTTAGTCGCCTCTCACGCTGAACTCTTTAGAGGAACTTTTAATTGCAATAAGTAATTCATCAAGTGTTCATCAGACCTTTCTGATTACATTTCAGGTCAACTGACTACGGAGCAACTTACCAGAAGCTGAATGACAAAGTCGGAGCAAAGACAATACTCAGCTATCTATATGTGAGCCCTAACAACAAGAGAAAGGTAATGTCATTCTTCTGTTATTTCTTTGAATTTGATATTTGTCTTGATTGTGCAAGTTTTGTGTCCTCCTCCGTTTCGGCCTGATCCAGTGTGTGAAGTCAGATTGGGGCAGACATGTTGATGTCCTACTCATCATTCATTGTTTGATGCCTGTCTCTCGGCTTGTCACTTTCTACATACAGTGAATGTACATGTGAACAGACATGAGGACAGATCACAATTAAGGTAATCATGTTCACATGTGATTGCAAATATACTTAGTCCCTCTTGGGTCACATGTGAGGTTTAAAAGGAAAAAAGTTTCTCCGTGCTCTCAGATACACTGATGGATTTTGCCCTGTTCTATTATTCAGACGCGCTTTACATGGACTGCGATGACCACATCCACCCAGTGGATTCAATTGCCAAATAAACACAGTGATAGAACAAAAGCATTAAACCGAAGTTAGGAATTTTACTTATTTGACAGATGTAGTCGCCTTCAGAATGCTCCATGGGGAATGCATGCATGTATGTTAGAAGAAAACTAAATGTATTATAAAACCGTCCACAGGAGTGTTTGTTAAGAAGGACCATTCCAACTTTTCATTTTAGATGCACTGGTGAGTAACAAATCTATCACCTCTGATGATTCATGGACTCAGGAGGCTGTAAAGTCCAACTTAAGTATATTTGGTATTCTCAAGATATTTCATATTTTTCTGATTCCTTTCCTGACAATGTTTGCCAAATCATTTCGATAAATAACTCAAGTTGGTGCTCAAAGTTACACAATTGATCCTGGTTCTAGATTGGAACAATGTCATATGATTACAGTGGAATCTGGGAGCCATGCATTGGTTTATATGTGTTATAAAAGTAACTTATTTAAGATGAAGGGCAATATGTAGTGTATGAGTTGTTGAGTGAGAGAACGAGAGGGATCACTGGTGGCTGTGCTCAGAGCAGGGGAAAGTTAAGCAGTGAAGTTGTCTAGTTGTCTGACTATAAACCACACTCCCATTCACAGGGAGAAGCATGCAAATACACACTATCGCCATCATCACGCAAAGACATAATTGGGAATTGTACAGTTGTAGTTTAATTATCAATTATTCAATTGTCTCAATTAATCAATTATGATCCTCAGTAATAGGTGTTCCACATGGGATTTAAGAGTAAGTTCAAGATCAAGCCAGAGTACCAAGTATAAAAGAGGACAGAGAATTGACCCCGAGTTCTACCTTAGAGATAGATGTATACCCATTTTATGGACCGATCATCTTCTAGTCCAATCAAGCATAGCTCTGATAAAACATTAAGCAGTTTTTCCACAAAAAATACCAGGATTAACCTAATAAAGTGCTTTAAATGGGCCTGGAATGGAAAGTGTAGCTCATTGTAGATAATTGTCCAAGGTTTGAATAATATTGTAAAGTACACGTAATGCAGTTGTTGTCTTGATCTAAATCCTGATGGCTTGGAATGTAATATGTTAACTTTTATGTCAGACACACATCAGATCATTTTTATGTGTGTCCATGATATCTAATGTAGTTAAGTATTTGTTCAACATTTTGCCAGATTAGATTAAATGATGGTGAAGATCCTAATTTGTTATGATTTGACTTTCAAAACAGACTTCAGAGGGGATTCAGGCAAGGGAATTATTTTCCAGGGATTTGATAATGTTCCAAAACTTGGATGCATTGCCAGAGTTATTTGCAAGTGAGGACAAGCGTAAGTCAGATTTGGCTTATACTAAGACAGTTAACTGGCAGCAAAGTCTATACTGTACAATTTCTAAAATGAATGGCTTGGCTATAGCTTCATTTTTCCTTTCTGTCTTTCTAGAACTAATTCAGCATTCATTCCCCTAGGTGGTGACCTTGTATATTCCTGGGTTTGGGTCAATTGATAGTCAGAACAATCTGGCAGGGTTGTTTTCCCTGAGTCAATTATTCTCTGATAATGAAGATGAAATGCAAACCCACCCACAATCCAGTTAGTTGGTCTGTCAGTGACTGGGACATCCATGAGGTCAGTTAAAGGTGCTAATATGCTCAATTAGACACTTTTGGCTACACATGGATGCTGGAATGTCTTTATGTTTTTATCTGGGAAGGAATATGATGCAGTCTAGCCAGCATGTCATTCTGTACCAAACCAATCTAACTGAATTTCACTTTTTAAGACACATTCTCATGTGCATGATGTATTATAGTCCAAGGCCCGAAGAATCAACCTTAAAGAAGAATCCCTCATGCCAAGGTGAACCAGGGAATCAAACATGCCTGTTTTGAATGTAATGTTTAACAGCCAGTTGTTTCAACTGAGGCAGAATCTTCAATTATTCGTTGCTACCATTTGTTGTCATTGCTTGTAAGTTGGATAAACAGTGCGTGTCTTGTCGGACCTTGGCAAAGCCAGTGAAGACATTTGGAGGCTTTTCTAATGACGCAGTACTTCATAGGAAACAACTGGAGAGAACAGTAGCCTTGGAGTCCAGGAAACCACTTAGCTAGACAACAGCAGGCCCTAGATTAAACACACAGAACAGCAAGAAGTGAAGACCTGCAAACAACTTGGCGGGTTGCTAATATCCTTTCACACACGCAGAGGAAACAGAGATGGCTTAAAAAACACTCTCTCACAGATTCACATGCACATTGCACACCATCAGGCTCTCACATAAACACATACATGCTGCATCTATTTTTGTATGCTAGCCTCATATCTATCTCCTGTCACCTTCACTTACAGTCACACATTCTAATTATCTTTGTCTCACACATGTTCACACTGCCTCTCTGGGTCTTATTTCTCTCTCACACTGATAGTATTCCCATGTTGCCAAAACATTGCATTAATTTAGAAAAGGTAAACCGGACTAATAGTCTATAGCTACAGCAGCTGCCCCACGCACAAGAACAATCATGTACAAGTAAAAAATGAGAAAGTCGTGAAAAATAGAGACGCAATTTTGCTTTCTCAGATCCTTGCCACACATCTGATAAAAAATGTAACGTTGGCCTTGGAGTGCCAAAGAAGTAAGGGTTTTAAGGTGTTTGGGTACAAAGCTGGGGCAGTGTGTGCATATTAGCAATTTATAATTACAAAAAGTGATAATTGAAATTAATGATAAGCATTATTGTTTAGAATCAATAAAATGGAGGCCCACCCTAGAATCAGGGACCAATAACCAGACGGATGACAGTCTCAAAAGAAAGGAAGTGAATATTTGTAAAATGAAGAAACAATGAGGACAATGAAGAAACTGAACCCAAACACTGACCATCACAACCAGCTGTTACCACAAAGCATAGGGCTGATCAATGGAGGTGACCGTGTGAGGCTTGAACAAACAATGGCAGAACACTGTCTGTCAAACTAATACATGCCTTTAATCACAGTGTGGTTTGGACAGAGCTACACTCTGGTGTTCTTAATTTGCTGAATTTGTGTGTCGCAGGTGTTTCTGCTACACCCATGTCCGGTGTTATAATGGGGTCATTAACGATTAGTTTCCAACAAGCTGCTCCCTAAACTATGTGTGTGTGTGTTTACCCAAACATATGCATGTTTGTACGTGTGTGTTAGTAGAGGAAGAGGAAGAGAAAAAGAGCTAACGCTTGGAGCACAGCAAGGCGGGGGCAACAGCCATGGGGAGCAATACTCGCCTTTCTATCCCTCAGGGCTGGTGAACGGACTCAGGCCTCGAATCACCTTTGGCAGGTCCTTGATAGAAACGTGACTTATTGTACACTCACATGAAGGCAAAGCTAATACTTAGCTCCTAACTCACTTACATTATACTGAAGCATAACGTTATGCATGATTAAGAGAGTGGCAGCTTTGAGTGACAGCTAGCCGCATGCTGTCTGCTTGGTTTCACCCCAGTCAATTCCAGCGATTGATCCTGGCCTCGCTGCTGTGTTTGTGGTGTTGATGTGTTTTGGAGGATTTTTCATGCAAATATCAGACAAATAATATTGCTTGATATGTCTATAACTGCAGACCAGAATGGAGGGTAAAATGCTGGTGTTTTGGATTAATAAGTGCTCCTAAAGCAGCAGGCAGCTGCTGGAGCTGGTGAGCTTTGGAGGAGACAGCCATGGGCAGAGTTTGGAGCTCTGTCGAGGAGAGCATTCCATTTTCTTAAGCTATGGCATTCAAAAGTGGATTTATCTTCACTCTTGCTTCTCCACCTGTCTGCAGCAACGAGCCATAGAGGTGCTGATTTAATAATAAAAACACACTAAAAACAGGAGACACAAGATATGCATTAAAAGCAGTTTTAAAAAGGGGAGGATTGTGGAGCTTTGTGAGTGAGGAGGAGAATTTTGAATTGGATCCGTTGTGGGACAGGGAGCCAGTGGAGATCCTGGAGGGATCCTGGAGGGATCCTCGGGGCTGATGTGGTCACGGTTGTGCGTAAGCAGGCGAAATTGAAATGCATTAAAGAGTTTGGATGCCGTGCCATAGAGGATGCTGTTGCAATACTCAATCCTGGACATGATGAATGCGTGGATCACGGTTTCTACGGCAGGGAAGCAGAATAATTGAATAAACATAAATGATCCTGAGATCATCACGCGTGAACAACGTGAGGTGAGATTCAGTTCTCCTTGTGAACACAGAATGCTTGTTAGCCTCGGTTAGCTTGCTTCAGCTATAACCATACTCTGCCTCTCTCCCATTTTTGATCAGCTTGCACTAAAGTCGGGCACTGACGAGATGGCCCTGAGTGAGTGAGTGAGTGAGTGAGTGACACAGCGCCAGTTTCAGCACAGCACGTGAACGAGAATCACGTCCTCAGCGCGACAGTTCTCTGTGTGCAGTTGGTTCGCGAATCATGAACGAATCACAGCGCGAACGTGAATCACGTACTCGCAGTCCCACTCCCGGCCGGCATGCTCGCGGCTGAGCTAAACTGAACTGAGAAAGGAACGAATCAGTTCATGAAGTGATTCCGTTCACTTTGTCTACTCTCTGCTCCCACTCGGGACCATGAGTGAGTTCTACAGTGGACTCTCGGGCTTTGTCAGAGGAAACTTGCTTGAAGAAGCCTATTTCTCTGGAATACAGAGAAAAGTCAGAAATTGATGGTACTGGGCTGTACTTGTTCAATATTGCACCCTGGAATATCGCGCTAGGTGGACAGACAGATGGACAGGCGTTGTCATCCATCCTGTCACTGGGGCCAAAATATAATACGAGTACACATAATATAGAAAAACATGGAGGGAGGAACTTTCTCACACACCCCACTCCCCCCTCACACACACACATAATCTCTGTTTTTCCCACCCACATGTAGTCACCCACTCTCACATGCATGCTTGTAAGGGAGAGTAGCAGATACTGAAGGCTCGTCGGTCTTGCTGTCATCCCTGGCATGGCGCCATGTGACCACTGCTGGTGGTAGACAAAAGCCCCTTTCTTCAACCAGTAGTGGAAGTAAATCAGGCCTCTGTGGCTGCAGGGGATAGAGGGAGTAAAGCACTGAAGGATGGAGAGTTGGTTGGAGAGACAAATGGCACAGAGAGCAAAAGAATAAGACAATGAGCAGGAGATAGGAGAGGGGGAAAGAGACAGCAAATAAACTGACAGAGAGCAATTGAGCATGGATGAGTGGAGAGGGATGGAGAGGAAAAAAAAAAGAATGACAGAGCAAAAAAAAATGGAGAGATGGCCCAGGGGTCACCCATGGAGAAAACAGACTGACAACACAGCAATTACACCAATTTTCATATTGTGGCTTCATACTGAGCCTGTACATGAGAGAACGCATCTCGAGGACACATTAGGGGAGTGATTTGGGGGTTCTAGCCTGAGATTTTGTGAGAGCACATTATTACAGTAGATGGCAGGGGATGGTGAGTGCTGGTTAAAAGAAAAAAAACAAAACGCAGCCTCACAGATTGCAGTCTCATACAAATGGGTAATGCCTCTAATGGTTTGAAAACAAAGAGGAATTTTTCGAGAGGAAGCGCCTGAGTGACAGATGGATTCACTCTCTGCTACTTTACACTCAGTGTGCGTTGTCTTAAAGGAATACATGACCGCTTTTTTTCTATGAATGCATTGACTAAAACAACAATCGCTGGCCTGAACTGCTTTCACAGCCAAAATCGCGCTTGTGTGCGTCTGCCGGCTTGTTCGTGTGCGTGTGCATGCATGTGTTTGCATGCACAGCGTTCAAAAACAATTACGGCCTTGTGTGGCTCAGACGGCAACAACAGGCAGGTGGGTGGAATACGAATTCACCTCAGATGAGACCTCTCCCACTGTCAGGCTTCAAAGACTTTTGTTTATTGTCTCACTTTTGGATACAAGCTCAGACTTAAAAGTGAACTTTAATATTTCATATCCAATCCAGAAAAAAAACAAAAAAAACGGAGGGTCCACAGACTAACTGTATGATGCAAAAAAACGCAGAGGAATGTCATACATAAATACTCAGCATTATTTAATATTGATGCCTTTCTCTGCAGTAGCCATGAGTGTCACCTTACGTGAAAGGTTAGGCTCAGTGAATATTCATGAAGCGTGAGAGCAAAAGAAATCACCCGAAAATCTCTATTCTTACTTTTTATTTAATTTTAAAAAAAAAATAAAAAATGATAATAAGATTTAACATTTTTGCCTCTGCCTGGAAAATGTCTGCATTTATGCAAGTACAGATTATCCTGTTACTGACTTGTAATTTATATTAAAAATAAATAAAGCCACGCCCACTAAGCATATTAGTCTGATAATAGAGCATTTAGGTCATGAACAAGTCAGAATGGTTTAGCTGATGAGTTGTTTTAATGGTCTTGGAATGTAGGCATGGAATAAAAGGACCAAAAGCAATAGCAGAGCATCAAATGCACATCAATGGTGGAGGAAAAACGAATCAGAAAACACACAATAAATTCCAAACAAATCACGATAATGATAAATAATGCGCCTAATGAGCCAAAAGGAGCAAATAATACATTAAAGCATCATCATTGTGTAATTACATTTTGTGAGAACACAGAGAGCACAGAATTAATTATTTACATCCTGTGGTTTGTGAAAAGTAGATTGGCACAAATGGAACTGCTGCTGTGTAAAGTGTAAAGTGTATACCGCAGTATAATCTGTACCACCACTGAAGAATTGAACGAAATGCAAAATGTGCACATTATTTAATCTACTTACTGATGCCAACACGTTCTGACTGAAAATTGAAGTAGTCCTATTATGCATTTTTTGTTTTTTCCTTCCTTCTTTTACAACGGTTCATGCGTACGTAAAAGATCTTGGAGTTTAAAAGACCAAAGTCCACACCAACGGGAGCTCCCGTCTCCCACAGACAGCACTACTCCAGACAGAAGGGGAATATATAGCCGCAACACTGACCATGACAAACATGATGTATTTTTTTGAGCATTAAAGCATGTAAAAACTATTCCAGTAGTAACCCAAAATACAATTGTGGACCTGAAAATGACCAAAATATGTCTCCTTTAAATTAATAGCACATGATCCGATTCCCAGTCATTCACATACACAGTGCTGACATTAGCATGCTGACAAGCCAGGCAAAAATACAAAATGAATTGCTTGTCCTTCAAAAGTAAGAGAGAATAAATTAAAGTGATTACCTGGTATTTATTTTTTATTGTCAGCCATTTAGAGAATGCAGGTATAGTCAGCTGACATGACTCAATGGGAACAATATGAAACCTCGATTGTCTTTGAGATGTACAGTAGATTAAAGCTTGGCAGCCGCACGCTGCTGATGAACATGACTGATGATTTTTGGCAGTGCTGTGTAAATGCTTTTTAGGGTAGTGAATATCAGATTCGTATCACTTTGGCAACCGACATTCCGCCAGGTGTTAGGAGTGTGAAGGACGGACAGATCTGCCTTTGCGAAAAAGAGAAAACTCTGAAATGCTGTGGAGTTAATAATTTATTAAGTCCAGAAGCTGTGTTCTGCCAGTTGATTATATAGTAATGAGCGAAACATTATTGTCGCCTGCATTGGTCTTTGATAAGCACGATGTTGTAAAAGATCCTTCTGCATGAGAATGTCTGTCAAGAAAAGAACAACCCGGATTTCTCCATCATGTAAGCTAATGAATTACTTTCAGACTGTTATTCAGCTGAGATCTATTCCAAACTGAACACATGGACTGCTATTTTAATGGCAGCAAAAGAGGAGACTTCCTCCTTCAGACTAAAGCCATCATGAGAGTTTCAGCTTATTTATGGAAAATAAAATGCAACAGACGCACGCTATTTTTCAACATAAAACACAGCGCTAGCTTGTCCTCAGCAAACTTCGCGCTGCAGTGAAATCATGGAGATGTTCCTAATGAAACAGGTCAAGTGTCAGTACGACACATGCTTGCTTACACCAGACATACCTGGAGCAATACCACCTGGTACAGAGCAGCATACTCACATCGCCTTCAACTGCACACAGCGTTGAGATAAAGAAGGAGAAAAGGAAGGTGAAGTGTTTTTTTTGTTTGTTTTTTTATTCTGTCAACTGGCTTTTTAAGAACACAAAGCATGCCAAATGAATCACAGCAAATCAGCCTTCCTTTGCTGGCTGGAATGTCACGCATCCAGCGGTGGTAACGCAACCGAGTACAAGTTAATGGATGATGGTTTTGGTTTGAGGTGGTGTGGTGGGGGTTGGTGGCGCTGGGAGGGAATGCAACATCTGTCAGCCCCGAGGCACAATCTCCAAATGGCTGCGACGAGCGGAGAGGCGAGAGCTCTGGAGCCCCGCAAGACGACACAGAGACAGAAGAGGAGAGACAGGCTGAGAGACACAAATACAGATGGATGGAGAGACGGAGGGAGATGAAGACAGGTTGACTGCGTGCGAGACTCTCAGAAATAGAAGAGGGAGAGAGTAGTGGAGTGGTAAAGAAGATGGGATGGGTAAATCTAGGTGAGCTGTGGTATTCCATCAATATTGTTTTACTTCCCTTCACAGAACATTGCCCACTTTCTCAGCATGGGAGTGCAAGCTTATTCAATGCACCTGACACTGCCAGGATAAGGGACCTGGATTCCCCTCTAAAAGCTTTAACCCGTGCTAACTGTGCACCAAATGCCACATGCTGTTTTGCTATCTATTGACGGTGACTGTTAAGAATTCTATTATTTCAGCAGCTAAAGACAGATCAAGATGTCTAAAGCCCATCTGCTGATGGTTAACTATCTAATCTGATTTTGTTTGTCAGTCCTCTCTCTGTTCATCCACGCGTAATTAATCCGTAGCTCTGTGTTTCCACCCACTGCTCGCACGCCTCACAACTTATAAGGGGCAGATAGCTCGCTAGCCGCGATGCAAGCCCAATTATAGTGAAGGGCGGAAGCTGACATGTTACTGTTTGTCAGGTCTAGCGGAGGGTCTGGGGCGAGCTGAAATGTCAGGCAGTGTTCAATTAGTCCAGCCTTAAATGCCTCCGATCAAGAGACAGGAATTGCGCTTAATAAGATGGATCAAACACTTGAAAGCACCTGGTCGATGCAGCGGGGGAAGCAGAAGTAATAATTATGAATATGTGCACCAACTGTTTCTGCTTTCATGTCCTGCTCTTCGAGCCACGCAGTTCCTTGGAGTTTGATAGTGTCTGTCCAGAATTTTCATTAATAGATGCGGCGAGATTGATTTGATCCACTACGTGCCGCCAATGCAGACACTCTGAGACGTTAGTGTGGTTCCACATGGGTACACAGAGGGCCCATCGTGTACATGAATGGTAGAGTTCAACTCATTAGTAATACTGCAGCATTAGCCTTGTAATAATTAACCCTCTTATTAAGTGGCAAGTGACAGTGAAGAGTAATCTCCAGGTGTGCCACTGATGTATTGAATGTATGTCATAAAAGTCTTCTAAAAAGGTTAAAATTCAAATATTTATAGTCACATTAGATACTTTTTAGTACAAATACTGTACTGAAAACAAAAAACTTCACTCAGTCCATCTACTCTTGTTGACCTGAAAGTGCACAGATGTTTTCCTAAAATCCAATTAAAAATGGACATATCACATTTCCAGGAAGCCCAGGATGATCTGGCATGAATCTCGGCTCACAGTGCATGGGTATCAGTATGAATGGATAATTACTGCTACTTACCCTTTTAAAAGCGTGTAAAAGAAGGAAAGATGTCCTTGACAAGACTTTTCTGAAGAAAAAGTAGGTGGCCAGTACATTTTTAACATCCTAAAAACTAATGGGGGAGAGTCAGACAGTGAGGAAGGAAGTCTGCTAATGAGACGGAATGTTACCTGAACAAAACTTTTAAACATTACCTTATCCATAAAACATTTCTGCCGTATCTTGGTTGTTTTTTTGGTGTGTGCACCACCAGCAAAGCAAATGTTTGCCGTGAAATAAACTTGAAACTCGCTCGAGTTTGACCATGGGATTATTTTTGTTATTCACATTACTTGCACAAGTGTTAATTTTGCCCTAAACAGCCAGACCTCTTCACTCTATATTAACTTAAACATTAATAAGTAATCTCTGGGCTCTCGACCGGGTGGTTAACGGCTCCAGAGAACAGCAGGAGTGTGTGGTTATTCCTCCACGAGGTCTGTCTCTGCGTCTGACTCTCTCCTCCAGACAGCTGAGCATCATCTCTGTCCCCCCTGCTTCGCCCGGCTCTCCCCACACAACAGTCCTCAAACATATTTTCTTTGTATTTTATTGAGAGACCCTTTGCAGCAGACTTACATTTTGTGCATTTAAAGTGCATATAATTTGGTTCCAGATTTTTTTTCTTCAGGAAATGATGGCTACAGAGCTACCATACCGAGACCACACAATCTGTGACTGGTCAGCACAGGCTGCTCTTGTTTCCTCTGGTTTGAAATCCTGGAGCAGATAGCCCATGAAGGCTGTCCATGCAGTCAGGTGCAGCCGGTAAGTGGGTGGTTCTGGACGGTGTAGCCTGTGTTGGTCAAGCATGCAAAACTGTAAGGCGGGACAAGCCCTCAAAAGACAAAACATGGACAGGTACCATAACAAATAAAACCACAGCCGACACCACCACCTCTCTCTCTCACAGTGACTAAATGTTTGGTTTGGTATTTTGCGAGTGAACTGGGTTTTTTTAAGTTTTCTCTGGGCTCTTGACTTGTTGCACTTTTGGCCAAAGGGGTTAGCAGTGATGGCAGGAGACGCTGAGACCTTTAGCCGCTCCAGCACATCTTTACAACTGACATTTATCAACCTCTTGTGAATACTTTACTCTCTCCTGGCTAGACCTGCTCCCCTTTCACTGCCCTTTGGCTTCAATTATCAGACCCAATACCTCTGGCTTATAAGTACAACCCGCAGCTAACGTTTCCCTTTTTCCCCCAGTATGCGCTGATACGGATGTGAAATAATCCACAGCGGCTTCTGTTGCTTGGAGGAACATCTGTACAACCAGAGAATCCTCTCCTTTTTATAAATGCATTGTGCTTCAGCCCACCCAGTGAAGTGACAAGTAGGTTAAAGAAGTTTTGCAGTGATTTGTACGTTGTTCTTTAAAACAAGTGAATCAGAGTAGATTGGAGCATGTAAGACAATCATAAAATCTTAGAATAAGACAGGTGAAAGAATTGGTAGATGTGTTATACTTACAGAGCACAGTGTGCAGAAGCTGACTAACATGGAGAAAGCACTTCTCAGGTACCAGGATAATATGAACTGTCCTTGATCCCCCACCTAATTCCACAGGTGGAACATCTTGTGTGCACGAGTTGTTTTTCTGCTCCAAAAACAAGCCAGAATCGGGTGAAGTTCATTAACTTCTATTAAGTCACTCCCGACCACATCGCTGTCACTGTACAGCTAGAAAATTGACTTGCCCCAGAGCGACTCAAGCTCAGTTATTTGATCCCCTCTGTTTTTCTAATCTGAACCGGCTTAAAGTCTGACAGCAACACAAAAACTATTTATTGCAGGGGTATTGAGAGAAATTAGGCACAGATTTGTAGAGAGGAGTCACAATTCAATTACTACATGACTGTGTGAAATACCAAATATGAGGCTTATTTCAATAATATTGTATCTCGGAGTGTTTACAGTACTGAGGTGATGGAATTAACTCAAGTATTCCTTACACATATCTTAAATGGTCTCCAGCCAGCGTATAATACACTTCATTAACATTTGTCATTTTTAACCTTTTTGGCTTCGTAATTTACAGTCTTTCATGCACAGACGCACACGCACGCGCGCGCACACACACACACACACACACACACGCACACATAGATATGTGGATTCTTTTGAATTAAAAAGTTTGATTGTCAGCTATCTTTCCAATTAAAGCATTTTTTTTTTTGCAAATTGTAGTGCTTCCATAAAGCATTTTTTTCTTTCTTTCACCAAGGTTTATTCTTTTTGACCAAGAGTCATTTGGCGTTGTGTAAAAGTTCGAACCTCTATTAAACTGGGCCGGCTGAAAGTGCATGTGAGCGCCTCTCATACATGCAATATCCTGTCGTTGCACCCTGCAAACCATTTATATTGGTCTGACATGCTGGTGCTTCAGTGCGATATCTAGTTGCAGTTAAAATTTCATCACTTGGGGGTAGAGAAAGTTCAAAACAAGCCCCAAAGTTTATAGCTCATAATGTGTTAGCAAACTACTGCCAACTCATCCAACATGGAGCAACATTAGCATATAGTTCACATCGTGTCTGGCAACCTGAGGTTTCTAAGTGCAACGTTTACTCTTCTTTTAGCCCATTTTTTAGGCCTTTTATTTAGCTCCCTAAACATTTAACCAGCTAGTTACCAACTTTCTCTATCTTTTATTTGGTGCAATGCAACTAGCTAATAATGGGTTTTATCTGCAAAGCAACGGTTTAATAGTTAGCTTTAACTGAACTCCACCAGCTGTTTTTGTGAATTGTGATTGTATTTTAGTTGTTTTCCCCTTTTTTTCATGAGATGGTGAACAATGATATTCTTATTCAAGCCTGTCTAATGTTTGTATTAGCACACTGTGTAAACTGGGAGAAGCCCACATAAAATCCAGTTCTGGTATTTAATGTAAAACATCAACATGCAAAAGTTTTATTATGATCTAATTCTGAATGCGGGAAGGCTTTGTGTGGAGCAACTGAAGGAAAGGAATGATTGAAGAATGCAATCAAGGCAAAGCCTCTATATTTTCACACCATCATAGAATTTAATAACATTATGCTACAGGACTCCTTTCTATACTGTTGCATTCACCCTCCAGTATTTTCCCCTATATGATACCTATGAAGGTTACCTAAGGTTCTGTATACCAAAGTAAAAAACAAAGCCTCTTCCATCAGAGCAGGTAATCTCCATATTCTATCTACACATCTCTCCAGGGTAAATTGAACTCCATATCCTGATGTATGCTTGTGGAATACACATTACTGTTAGCATGCTAAATTTTAAAATGTTCTTGTAATATCCTGTTCATCAGAATTACATCAGACAATTCTGAAGTTATCTATTAACTATTGGTGGGCGAAACGTTAATTGGGATTTGTAGTACAGACAGTGTTTGAGTACATTTGATCGGGTTATTCAACATGAGGCTCACGTATGTGGCATTATACTGTAACCGCCTTGTGATTAATGAACCAGTGTTAGTGGGTCCGCCCACCATGCCTGCTGTTACCCCACTGGGCGCTGACAAATGACTCACCGGCATACGAGCACAGAGTTTGGTATACAGTGCCATACTGAGAAGGATATTGACTGTGAAAGCAGTTTGTATTCTCTTCCTCGCTGCTGTCTGATGACATAATGGGCATAAAAAGATTGTCATGCCAAAGGCCACCTCTGTGTGAGACACAGGGACAGTGCCTTTCTTGCACTTACATAACTATTATTGACCTGTTGGCGACAGCAGCATCGTGTGAACTTCAACAGGGTTCTGGTACTTGCTGCAGCCTTTGGCTTTGCAAAGACAACTCTCCATTTATAACATGGAAATGAATAAGTTTATTTTTTGACACATCAGTTTCTATTGCTGCCATGCCTTCACAGTCAGTTTCAAGTTAAGTCAATACCTGGGTGACATGCATCATCCTTTATTATTTACTCAGATGCAAACTTGGAAAATGTGCTGCAGGAACTGTATGATGTCATCAGCAGCAACATGACTGAACAACTGGATGGAAGTTCCATTGTAGCATGTCCTCAGCCCCATCCTCTACACCCTGTTCACCTACGACTGTGTCGCCTCCCACAAATACAACACCATCCTAAAGTTTGCGGACGACACCGCAGTGATAGGATGCATCACTGGCAGGGACGAAGTGGCCTACAGGAGGGAGGTGGCAGGTCTGGTGTCATGGTGTGAGGACAACAACCCAACCCTCAACATGGATGAGACGAAGGAGATGATAGTGGACATGAGGAAGAAGAGGAGACCTCAGCGACCACTGTACATCTGGGAGCTTGAAGTAGAGAGAGTGAGCAGCTTTAAATACCTGGGCGTCCACGTCACTTGGTCACTCAACACAACACAGCTGCTAAAGAGAGCCCAACAGCAGCTGTATTTTCTGAGGAGGCTGGGGAAATGCGGCATGCCGCCTGAGATCCTCAGCAACTTCTACAGCTGCATTGTTGAGAGCATCTTGACTGGCTGTATCACCGTCTGGTGTGGCAGCTATTCTGCGTTGGACCACAAACGCATGCAGAGAGTGGTAAAGACTGTGGAGAAGATCAGTAAGACTCCACTGCCCTCTCTGCAGAGCATCTACGACCGCAGAGTCCACAGGAGAGCTGCCTCCATCCTCAAAGGCCCACCCACCCCCAGCACAGACTGTTACACTTCTACCCTCAGGCCGGAGAGGTGTCAAATCCAAGACAAGCAGACTAAAGAAATCGTGAATCTAGAGTCTTGAATCTTGAATCTTGACCTGAGAACTGTTTTACTTTAATTCCACCAGCATGTTCAGATCCTCACCAGAAGAAGAAATATCCTGGACCATGTGTATACCAATATTCCTGGAAGCTTCCTATGTCCTGACTGTGGCCTATCAGATCGAATTTCTCTGCTTTTTCTGCTCACTTACTCACAGTTTATAGTGACCTCTGTATCAACTGTGATAACAGTTTTATCCATCAGGTGAAGCTGTGAAAGTGTTGACAGATGAAACTAAGCAGCCATAAAGGGCACAGGCAAATGTTCAGTGATTTTATAACAACATCAGTACCCATCAGGAATGTGCACCTTAAGTGGCGTCATATATCAGGAAATGTGTTTGTGACGTGATGATCACAAGACAGTAAGATCGTTTTCCAACCAGAATGAAGAGATGGGGCCTGTAAAAAGCTGCCTTTTGGTCAGGTGACAGGGAAGCATACAACACTGCCAGAGCAAGACTGAAAGCTGGCATGTAAGAGACCAACAGCATTTAAGATATCTGCCAGGTGATCCAAAATGTCACAGGCTACAAAAGTTGCTCATCATGTGTGAGGCCACTCTTGCTGAAGGTGAATGTAAAGAAGGCTGCTGGTCCAGATAATTCTCACATGAGACTGTTCCCTCTTTCCTCTAGACAGCCATCATTGCTCCTGTACCTAAGAAGTCTGATGTGTCTTATCTTAATGACTACCAACCTATGTCTCTCCTCCCCATCCCCAAACTGTTTTGAGAAAATGGTTCTCCAGCACATCACAGACAACATCCCAGCCAGCCTGGACACTCACCAGTATGCTTTCAGAACCAACAGATCCACAGAGGATGCCATATCTACTGCCCTCCACGCAGTCTTCATGCACCTGGAGAATAAGAAGAGCTACATCGCATATGTTGACTTCAGTTCATCACTCAACACAATCTCACCCATGAAGCTGACAGGAAAACTAAACACTCTGGCTTGAGTACAACACTCTGCTACTGGATATTGGACTTCCTCACAAGCACACCCCAGGGAGTGAGGATTGGCAGTCGCACCTCCTCCATGTTAGTGCTCACCATCGGAGCCCCCCAAGGCTGTGTACTCAGCCTCCTCCATTTCACACTGTACACCCACAGCTGCACTACAAGACATCAAGAGAACTTTATTGTAAAATATGTGGATAGCTCCGCCATCGTTGGCTGCATTAAAAACAACAGTAGGAGTTAGTATCGGGAGGAAATCAACAATCTTGCAGCACGGTGCAGAGAACAATCGACTGCTCGACGTCAGTGAACCCAAGGAGCTGATTGTTGATCTTTGAATAAAGGAGGCTAAGACACACATCAATGTCTACATCAATGGAGCTGAGATGGAGCAGGTGAACAGTTTTAGGTTTCTATGAATTACCATCACTGAGAACCTGCCTTGATCATCGGACCTCACCAGCCTGATTGAAAAAGCTCAGAAAAGGCTCTTCTTTTGAATACTTAGGAGGGCTTACTTCCAGAGCCAGATTCTTGTCAACTTTTAGAAGCAACTGAAACACATAGACATTTTTAATCAGGGTTACACCAGGGGTGATTTACACTCATAGACTTGCAGAACCATATAGACTTACATGCACATGCCCACACATCCACAAGTGTGCCTCTCCAAACTCTCTGCTACTGTACACTCTAATAATGATGATGAGAATGCTTGGGTGTCTTCAGCTTCACTGATTCAATTATATTTGCATATGATATTCTCTGCGGATTTCTTTGTGATTTTTCTGGGGACCGTGCCAGAATGTGGCAAAAAAAATGTTGGACCTCTAAGAAAAGAGAGGCGCTCATGGGAAATTAGAGCTTTCAAGGCCTGACTGAGCATAGAGAGAGGCAACCAGCAGATATCTGAATGATGAGGCACACACAGCCACTCCACTTAAACAGAGGAAAAATACACACACACACACACACACACACACACACACGTTTGCAGCAAGATGTATCATAGTGATTATGTCATCAAGCCTAACGATGCAAATTATTATTTGAGATATGGCATCATCAGTGGAAAACTGACTGTAGATGACACGTTTTTTAACATGCTAATCTGCAGCAGCACTTGCAATAATACACTTAATATGTCAGATATGGTAATCAGTCTTGATTGACTTGCCTCTCTGTGGTCTGTCTTTTCAATACTGCAGACATTCTCAAGTTAATGAAGTGCAGACAAATGACAGGACTTCAGAAAATCAAAGAATGATAGTCACATACTCCTGAATATTTTTTTAAATAAGTATATTAATTAAATTGTTCAGCTAGTTTTAGTGGCATTGTACTAGTGTTTGACACGTAATATGACTTGCTGTGAATGCCACTTTCTCTCTTTTCTGTTCAAGCTACTAACATTGTTCCTATTCATCCCACTTCTGTTGTCTACAGATCATGCTGCTAACTGATCCAGAGGTGGAGAGCAGTCTACTTATCAGCTCTGATGAAGGAGCCACCTACCAGAAGTATCGACTGAATTTCTACATCCTCAGCTTGCTCTTCCACCCTGAGCAGGAGGACTGGATTCTGGCCTACAGCCATGACCAAAAGGTTAGAGAACAAGGAAGGCATGTTTAGCACTCATTCAAAGTATGAAAGAAGCTGAGTGTTAAGCCAGATAGGAAACAAGAGTCGAGGATTTGAGTGACTCACAGCATAAATGTGAGATCCTGTTACACAAGAGTTTGGCTCAAAGCGCACAGAAAGGTGATGAGCCCGGGTTGTATAATCCAGGTTTTTTTTAATTCACTGATGCCCATCCTTGACTTTCTACCTCGACATTCTAGAATGAAAAAATCACAACATTCAGAGATTATAGTCAAGATATTTTGTATATTTTTGAGCCTTTTAATCAATGCTGAATGACGGTGATGAAGTAAAGAATAAGATGCAGTAAGTCAGTAGTCTTGGCACCTTTCACAGAGCAAAGTGCTTCACAAGACTGAAAAAAGTCAGAAAGTCCAAAGTTTTAAGTTTCCTATGAATTCAAAATTGTTTTGTAAGCGTTATTATCACACTTCTTGCTCTACGTGTCATCTGCAAGGACATGGGTTTGGTTTTGATGTTGGTGAGGACAGAGGAAATCACAGATATTGCAATAGAAGCGTTTGCAAAGCGTGCCCTGCTGGGAGGTTTTTAGGTGTCTGCTGGCACCAGAAGGGGCAAAAAGAGAGCGAGGAGAGCAGTTACACAGGTTACATTTACTGTACTGGAGTAAAAGTACTGGATCGCAGCTAAGATGCAGTCACGTGCGCGTACATACAAATGCATGCATGTGCTGGCTGCTGACATGCAAGGACACAGTGATTTTCTTTTTTAGAATAAACAATTCACAAAGACTACTAGCATCTTTTTAGGGTGGAACATTGTCTTGCGTGCGTGGTTGTAGCCATTTATACTGAGGTCATGCATTCTACAAGGAGCAGCATTAAAAAGGAATTAAACAAAAAATATATACATATATTATTACAATCATGACATAATTACTTTTAATTGACCTGGACATGTCACATTTGAAATGAATATAGGTTCACAGTTTGGATTAGGTACCAAACGCAGTTGCTGACGGTGTAGTATTGATTAGCTGTTTTGACAGTGTAGGTCGTTGAAATGCAGCCACTCGACCCTCACAAACACACAGGACGACAGGACAATACTTTACGTGTTAAGGTGAAGTTATATCTTAGAACCCAAATGCAGACAAAAGCTGAAGAAAGACAAAAACCAAGGGATCCTAGACAGACAAGCAAACAAGACAACATACAATGTAGCAACTAAAAGGCTCAAAAAACAAAGGGCAAAGAAAAAGCAAAGTTTAAATCAAAACGAGAAGGAGGAAACCAAAAACAACAGGAGCGACAGACCAAGACGGGCTAACCAGGAGCAGACAGACTGACGGAGTAACAGGGAAACATCAAGGGGAACATCCCAAAATGAACTGAAAAAGACAAGAGGGAGGAAAAAGACTATATACAGACACACTAATGACAAGATGATGAACAGGCGAGGTGAGTGAGGAGGGAAGATGACAGGAGAGGTAACAAAGGGAAACACACAGAGGGAAGAACAAACAGGAGAAATTGAAAGGGACGAAGAGACACACCAGGGCCTGATTTCAAAATAAAACACAACAAAAAGACACTAAATCATAACATTACATGTTAGCTCGTTACATTTTTGTCACATACTGTAACGAGCTGGGCATGAAAAGCTGTTTAGCTTCGCTGATGAAAAGATGCCAACCTTTGCTGAAAGCATGCCATACAAGCAAGTTAGTTTAACAACGTAATTTTCTCACTTGGAGATAAAACAAAGTGTCAGAGCGACACTCTGGCAGCACTACACCTACGTACATCACCACTGTCACAAGCCTAAATTAACCAAGCTCAGAACGCACTTTCTCATCAGGCCTTAGAAGCTTCAGATGTTCTTCTGATATTATTTATCCAGGATCACGAGCCAGCCTATCACACATTAGCAAGAAAATACATAGCCAATTCTATTGTGCTGATATTGGTTAAGGGAGGGTAGACTGGTAGAAAACAAGGACTGATAACAGTTTGAGTAACATATTATTGCTGGGGACAATTTATGACTCCCTGAATAGATAGCTTAACATGTTCCTAAAGCAACTGTCAACTGCCGTACACAGCCATAATAGAGGCCAGTTACAGTTCAGAGGTGGTTTACGCTTTAGGCAACATTTTTATTTCAATGAGTAACAATTATTAAGTATTTATTTCGTAAAAATTCTAAATCAGTATGACTCATGATTTTGACTTACATCATATGATGATAGTCCTATATTTTTCACTTGCGTATCTAAGTAATTCTGCCCTTCTTTTTTTGACACTTTTTTTCCTCATTCCTAATATTTAATGTACGTTTTCACTTCTCCTGGAGGATCTGGGCTTCCTTACACCCTGGCTTTAGGCTTTTAGTTCAAGGAGTGTTGCATGATAACTATCTCAGATGCTCAATAATACAATATCAGTAATTTAGAAGGCACTCTGAATGTCCCAGCACATGATTCAAGGCCTACTGCTGCATAGTGAGGAGGAAAAATCTCAAAGCTTCTTGGCTGTTGGGGCGTTGCCTGCTCTAGACATTTGACAAGTACAATTGTCAGGAAAGTTTGTTTTTTTTTCTTTCTGTGCAAAACACAAATGTTTGACATCCCGTATATACAACTGGACTAGCTTATTTTGCACTTGTTCATGTTTCAACGTCAATAATCTTATAGAACTGACTGACCCACTGTATCTGTTGCACTGGATATTTAAAACTGTAATTAGTGGAAGCTGATACTGGAGATCTGGTCAGATTCATAATACTTTTTGTGATAAATAATGATCAAATGAAGGAAGATAAGTGTGGGCACGGTATGTGAACTTAAAATAACAGTTTGCATTAATAAAATGCTTTTTCTGAAGAGCAGCCCATTTGGTTTTAATGTTTCAGTCGAGATGAATAATGAAGGCATTCTCCTTTGCTGAGGAGACATGTGGATATGTGAGAGCATGCCTCTCTCTCTGTCCCTGTCTCTCTGAGTCCCTTCTGGAACAAAAATCACACTTTTAATGTGCAGGGAGTACAATCCCTCATACACACTCCCACACACATGCACACCTTTAGCTTATATTTAGTCATACGAATTACTGTGATTCTGAAATGCCTGAAACACATAAACAACATGCCATTTTTAACGAGTTCTATTTGTACTCAGTCTACCTGCACTGCCTCCAGAAAAGAACCATGTGCTTGCACTCTCAGTCCAACACTGTCAGAGCTCTCGTCTTTTTACCGTGAGTGTTTCTTCTGCTTTGTCACTAATGACATACACACGTTTGGGAGGGCAGTGTGGCAGAATAAATGCTTTATGAACAAATATAGTTTGCTTTCTCCACTTTAGACACACAGGGCCTTAAGTTATTGTGAACACTTTGCAATCACATGTTTATATTTAATTCATCTTTATTTAAAAGCTATGTTACTGTTTATAATGAAATGTGTTATAAAGCATGCATTAAGCAGTTTTTATTGCACAGCTGCAACTAATGTTTGTAACATTTTGTAAAAGGAT
>CAEMYA010000525.1:225356-259835 GCA_903131615.1 Diplodus sargus | reverse complement strand
TAGAATGCACAGCCCTCTGTTACTGTGAAGGGGAGTGCTAAATAGACTTTCCCGTGCTGGACCTACTTAGACTATCACATATTTTGAGTCTTGAATTGCAGCTATTGAGCAATTCTGATGTTCATTTACTTTACTTCAGATCCAGAAAAATATAACGACACAAAGATCATCCAAATCAGAGAAATCTATGCAACTTTATTGCAACTACCATTTTTTGCTCCTTGGCTGCCATCTTGGTCACCATCCTGAATAAAAGTATAATCTAAATGATAGTTCCCAAGT
This sequence comes from Diplodus sargus, assembly GCA_903131615.1. Classification (NCBI taxonomy): domain Eukaryota; kingdom Metazoa; phylum Chordata; class Actinopteri; order Spariformes; family Sparidae; genus Diplodus; species Diplodus sargus. Next base: position 259,553 of record CAEMYA010000525.1, on the reverse strand, counting down.
GCAATGCAGATAAATCCAACATATATCCTTGATATATAATCAACATCACATTATATCCATCATTAATATGAAAATTGATCTAAACGCAGTTGTCATTGGCAGCCAATTTGGAAAATGACCTCCATATTGATCATTTATGAGGGTCCATATCTGTATTTTTTTAGTGTATTTGACCATAACGGTACCAAATTTGATCCTTATATTACGTTTTATCCATTGTTAATGTGACATCTATTATATATTATCTATCTATAAACAGTTGTCACTGGTTGCCATCTTGAAAAATGGCTGCCATATTGAAAATTTGTCGTGCCTCCACATCTAATTTTTGTCATATTGAAAAGTCTTGATCCCTCCACATGTTCCCCATGTCTTTGGCTATAACTGTACCAATTGTGATGCTCCTATCACATATTATCTATTGTTAATGTGGAATTTCATCTACAAACAGTTGTCACTGGCGGCCATCTTCAAAAATGGCCTCCATATTGAAAATTAGTCGTGCCTCCACATCTAATTTTTTTCTACATGCCTTTGGCTACAAGCATACCAAATTTGACACTTTCATCATAAAATGCACAATCCTTCCGGTTATCTGCCCCACTATAACAACTAGTTGGTTTTAGACATTTCAGAGCCAAATTCGTATACATTATATCTTTAACCAAGATATTTAATTTATTGACATTAACGCAACATGAGCATTTGCATTGAATGGGGTCCTTCATGCTGAACTATTGCGTTGTGACGAAATCGGGCTGGGGGGGGGGGGGTGTCAATTTGCGAAGGACTTTGCGAAGGGTGAGATCCGTAATTATTTTCTCACTCAATTCTCTACAATGATATGCTCACTTGTGTCAGTTTTCCTTTTTACTCTGTTAAACAACTTGGCACGTAAAGATACCTCATTAAGCTAAGGTTTAAGTTAAAGACAACAATGAACAAATCTTTAAAGTTGTTTTCTTACACTCTCAAGTAATCCAGCATTCCTGCCTGTAGAATTCAAAAAAGGCAGTGGTGCCCTGAGTTCTCTATTTGAGGCAATCCTTCCTAACTGGCTATGCACAAGGATCAAAGATGGATTCTAACCAGCACCAATTGCCTTCAGATGACCTTAATCACCTGCAGATACGCCTTACACTGGTGGACCTTACATAGCCTGTAGGTCAGGGGTCTCAAACTCAAACTATCTTGGGCCCCCTGCCATTGTTGTTATCTTGTGGGAGGGCCACGGCAAGTACTAACAGAAAGTGAAATATTTCTGTACATTTTGCTTTATTTCCATTATTAACATAGTTATATAAATATGCAAACCACAGTTTGTATGCATTTTTATCATTAATAAAGTATAAGTAAGTATAAATCCTTTTTCTCTACTCTTGAATTACTTACTGAAACCTTGCACTGAACCAACAAATGAAATACAGTTGTACTTTATTTTTGGCCAGACACCTGGCAGCACCTTTAGCTCATATTTTCTTCATATTTAACAAGAGAAATGAGAAGACAGAACAGGTGTCATGTTTAACATTTAGCCTGGAGAGAGTTAGGAGAGCTGATTGACGAGACGATGGCAGAGGATCGTTGTCAAAGCGAAAGGCTAACACGCTTGTTTGGCAAAATGTTGGATTTCAATTCATAACAAGTAACTTGATAACAGTAATCAGGGAGAAGGAGTTGCTTCCTCTCCGGTTAGTTGGATGTCTGCATCCTGTCACCTGCAGCTGTTCATCAAACAGCTCTTTCCTGTCCATTACTCCCACAGACTGAATAAAACTACTCCCAGACATATTTGAAAATTGATCCGCTCCCTGCTTACTGATGCCATTGCATTTCCTGTGACGAGTCTACTTAAAAAATAAACGTCATTTGCATTTAAAAAAATACAAATAAAAGTGTTTATATTTCAGTTGCATACGTAGGTGTAGTTTAAATTAGTGTGAAACACCTAAGACAAATAATTCAAATTAAAAAATGTTTTACATTTGACATGAGGTCATGGGCAGGATGGAGGGGGGAGTGTGGGGGCCGGCAGACCCCTGCTGTAGGTACTTGAGAGGCTTAATTCAGGGCAGCCCTTTGCAGAATATCTAAAATATCCAAACTTTTATCATGTTTTATTAATAATTATGCTAGTTTATTCATATATTCTAAACACTTTAATTTTGCACAGAATACAATGTCATTAGCACATGAACTACACTGATCACTATGTATAATAAAACAGTTTTATTTACATGTTGCTTGATTTTTAGAGAAACAGAGACACTATTCTATTTTGCTGTAGGAAAATGTAATTGAATGGTAATTAAGCCCTGCATCACTGATTCCTGATCTTTCCCTGTTAGGCTAGTTTCCCTCTTAAATATATAATAATATCTAATAATATAATTATCTATAATAATTAACAAATGTGAATCTCATGACACCCACAAATACACTGTATATTTTGACCCTTTAGGGGTCCAAGTCCCTAGGTTGGAGAACATAACCTTATGTGACAAGATTAACAATTCTGATAACATTTTGTCCATGAAATAAAATGAACAATAATTTTATATTTATTGGACAAAAGCAGTTAGGAGTTAGTAGGACCAGCTGAAACTGGTTGCACAACACAATTTGACATATTCTTTTGACATCTTTAGGGGCTTTTGTTAAAGTCTGAAACAGGCTGTGGTTCTTGGAGTGTGTTTGTGCTGTGTCTTCACTCCTCATGTGTCAGGTGCCGACTCGCTCGCCCACCCAATCCCTCACCCGTGCCCTAACTCGCACACATTGTCTCCACCCCAAAAACTGCTTCTCTTTCAGTTTCCTCACCTCCCTCTGGCAGTGTTGCTGCATTTGTTGATTGAGAGACCCTTGGAGGTTGTGAAGGCTGCGTCAATCCCTCCAACCCCTCCTCACTTTCTCCCGTCTCCTGCTCTCTGCCTCTTCACTGTCACTTGCTTGGCTACATACTAACTTGCTGTGGGAGGATAATTAGTCAAAGTGATTTCCCACATCCCCACCCCCACCTCCTCCCCGAACCACATCCCCTTTGCATCTGCTTAGCACAGCTTGGCAGGGGAGTCATGGAAATCTCAACACCAACGCTGTTTGCCTCTCCCTGTTTGGAATGAGAATATACACACGCCAGATGCAGTAGTCACAGTGAATATATAGTTTGTAATATAATAAAATATCATGAAGCAAGTCAGGAATTCAAATAATAGCTCTCTTGTTAGCGTTAGCAGAGTGATAATCTGACAGTCCCCATGGACGCTTTTTAAATGCAGACCCACACACCACCCGTCAGGATAGAATAAATACATATAATTAGAAAATAAATTAATAAACAACAAACAGCGTCACATTTTTGTTATCCACTAATAAATGATTGTTTACACACTATGCATGGCTGCCCATGCTTGAAATGGGGAAAAAGTCCAGCTTAAAACATTTCGACTTTCTGCGCCTCGTTAAATCCCAGCTGTAAGCTATAATGTCAACGGATTTGCCATTGTGCTTTGTCAGAGGATGTAGGTGTGTTTGGAGACAAAAGGACTTTAGCGACTATATCAGCTTGATTGTTGACCTACTGAGCAACCAACAGAATACGTAGGCAGAATGCAAACTAAGAAATGCTTGTATGGGGCACAGGGGGCTAAGACACAGAGCATGACTGCATCGAGCCAGATTTGTGGACCTTGTCTTGATGTCTATCTACCGGCAGCTTAGACTGTAGACATTTTTAACTTTTTTTTCTGAATCAGAACATATGAATTATGAAACGACATTATGGACACTGTACTTACTTTACTGCACTGCATCTCTAGTGATAGGTAAGGATCCATGCAAATACTCTAAGAGGTTAGAGATATATTTCTCTAAGATCTTCAATTTTCTGTTTGTTTATTTGTGTGTTTGATGTCCATTTGTAGCATAGCTGTAAAACATGTAAAAAATCCAGCAGCCAGAGCAACACTAACATTAATATTGTTGGCCAGTTACCAATTGTAAAAGTCCAATATTCGCTCTCTATTCACTCTGTTTTGGCACCCACCAATTCCAGAGAAATATTACCACGTATATATTCGTAAATATAAATATGATATACCACAATGTTCACTAGTGAGTCGCTAACTTGGACAAGCAGGTAGCATTTACTGAATAGTAAATTAAATTTGTTTTAATATCTAACTGAAAGAAATCAACAAGCCCTTTGTCACTGAATACATCTGCCCGATGCATATAGAAATTAGGTTAAAAAAAGCATCATAATATTCCATTCTGCATATGACAATATTGGTTGATGCAGTGAAAAAAAAGACCTTTTCTTTTGTAGGAAGCAGGTCCAATAAAAAAGGGAAATTTGGTTCTGGAAAGAAACTTAGCTGCATAAGTTATTAGATATAGATTAGAAATTCCATTCACTTATATTTGGAGGAAGAAATCTCAGTTTGAAATAAAACCAAAACAATTATTCAGTAAATATCTACATATGTTATTATCCTGCGGATGGACCATTCAATATTGACTCAATTCATTAGTTTGGTTAACAAAAATACTACTTTTATCAGCTAAAACAGCGACCTCTGAAATGGAGCAATCACAGAAACAAATTAAGATGCTGGAGGCTTTCTTGATTCTTATTTCTATGTTAGTTCCATTACACAGAGATTTCACATGCATTTCCACCCTTTCTGTGTTGCATGGGAAACTCTCAGCGGTCCAGTGATTTACTGACTAGTGAACAATGGCTGTATTGAGACCACCCGCAATGCTCGGTCTCCTCTCCCCATCTCCGCTTTCCATTCACAGCCTTGTTACAGCAAGGTGCATTTCTTCAGTGGCGAGTAACCTGTGCCAAGTACATTTTCTTTATAGAACCAATCTTAATCTGCAGTTTATTGTGTGTGTGGCAAAAATCTCTTATGCTGTGTTATTCATCTGCAGGGTTCAAATCCTATGTAAATACTCATCTAATTTAGGGGATTCAAAGGAACTTGTACATACAGTGGGTTTGTGTGTGTGTGTGTGTGTGTGTGTGTGTGTATGTGGCAGCGTGAGAGTTCGTCTCCCACTTGTCGTTACACTGCTTCTATTATAAGGATCACTGAGCCACTTAGTAAATCAATGTGTGAAAACAAACCCAGAGAAAAATCGTTAGCGAATGCACATCGTATTGAGGGAAAACACGGCATTTGATAGTAGGAAGGCTTGTGTTGCACACAATTGGTGAATTTGATGAAGATGGTATGCGTATAAACACTCTAGTGCTCGGTTGTCTTGCTACAGCTCTACAGCTCGGTGGAGTTTGGGAGGAGATGGCAAGTCGTGCATGAAAGAGTGGCTCCCAATCGTTTCTACTGGTAAGTACAGAGATCTGTATATTGTTAAACATGTTGTAGGTATAAACAAATTAGGAACTTGCTCTGAAATCATCACCATGATACAGTTTTAGCATTTGTTTTGTTCAATGAAAAAAATATCTAATTGTGAGTTTTTCATTCACCCATTACCTTAATTATTTCAACTCTAGCCCATGTTAATGTAAACTGACATGCCAGGGGGTTTGTTATTCAGAATGATGTTGGAAGTCATTGGTCAGGAAATTGTTTGGAAAAGGACTGCCATTTTAAAAAAAATGTCTTGGCAGGTGATTGTACAAACCATCTTTTTATTACCGTCTATCACAGGTTAACTAAAAGAAGGACAGCATTACCACCAGTGAAGTTCCTTTGTAAATCTAACTCTTACTAAAGCGAGTCCAGAGAAGTGTGAAAAAAAATGTGACATCACAAAAAAGTTTTTTTTTTAAATGGACAGTCACCTCTCTCGCTGGTTGTCACATCTAAACCACGACAAGAGCTGCCAGTAGATCCTCAAAATACAGTTGAAAGCCGCACAACGTAAAGATGTAGTCAATTTAAATTTTATTCGCCAAAATAAATATTTTTAGACATGGTCCCAGGTTTTATCAAAAAGATGGCTGCTTCACACCAATCTATAAGCTACATTACAACCACAATACAGAAATTAAGAAAACAACACCAAGTCACTTAAACTTCAGGGATAACAATCTGCCCATTTAGGATGCACAACAGATTGAGAAGCTTTTTCACCTGCTTTGGTGAAAGTTTTCTGTGTTTGTTTAAGTGACATTACTGGGTACATGATCCGATCCAATATCCGAATAATGCACCCTTTGTATAGCAGAGGAAATACTGCGCCTTTGACTTTAGACCAGCTTTGTGTTGGTCTCTGGCACAGTCACTCTCCCCTACCTCGAGACAGCAACATGCCTGGCCTCACCCCCCCTAAGACCAACACACCCAAGGGCGCACAGATGAGCACAAGTATATTTGCAATTTACACAATGGTGGCACTGGGCATGAAAATGCCAAGTGTGCCAGTCTGAAACCAGGAATATGACTGTGCTATGCTGTGCGCTGCTTCTTGATGTGGTTTGCGCCCAGCGTAAGATAGAGCCCCCTGTCTTCATGAACAGCAAAACCACATTATCCACTCTCTACTTTTCAAAACATCAAAATTACATAGTGATGTTTCCTTTACTTTAGGAGACAATCTTTGTGCCATTTCAGTGGAATTCAAAATGTTGCAGTGGGGACAGATGACAGAAAGAATATTCATCACAAGTTTTACATATTCAAAATTTTACTTCTTACAACTTGTTAAGTCTGTATGAAAATGAACCTACATGAAGGCCGGTTGGGTCCCAACCCACAAGTGGTCCTAACAACTCTGAAGAGCTCACAGAAGTCCTTAATGACTCTGTAAGGACACTCACACACAGGGTTTAAAAGTCTGCAACTCCCTTACAGTTAGCTAGAACTGCGAGAAGCCTCTTGGATAAGTGGTGAAACATTTTCAAGAAACTGAAACAAGTCCCTTTGCCTACAACTTAGCATTTACTATGGATGACTGAGAACCTTCATCAACATCTTCTAGCAGTACTATTGAACTGTGACAAAACAATTATTCTGTGATGATCAGCCGAACTTGTACTCAAAGTCATATGAAGAGCCGTTTTGGCTTTGTAAATGTCCTGGACAGACTATACCATTGCCTGTCCACAAAGTGAAGAGCAGAGAGGAGCCAGAGACGGTTTTCATTATTCATATGTCTGACATGCCTGATCATCCTCTGTCGCAGAGAGTTACATTATGCGACTGACAGTGTTCAGCTGTGGAGAGAGGCTTTGAAATCACATTTGGGTGCAATCAGAGTATTGCTATCCATTGAGACGAAATGAACTATAAGATTAAAATTATGTGGTTCCAGTCAGCAAGGCTTTTCAAGCCAGTTTGGAAATTCTGCGTATTGAATGTTCAGGCTGCAGATAAACATTCAGCAGGCAACCTTTAATTGTTACATTTCACATTATCAATCCCTGGTCTCCCACTTTTTCTTCAGTTCAGTTGTCTCACTGTCACAACACAGCTGTCCAACTCAGTAGTATCTATCATGTCTGGCCTTTGTACGATAACTAACACCTAACAAAAAGCTTTCACCTTAACAAACTGTGGCGGAACTGTCAGGGCAGTAACAAGCTGGGCAGTCAGGAGTGAAGGGAGCCTAGAGGGCTGATGCTGCAGAAGCTGTCAGAGTTCTATTTTGGGACGCACACTGTTCGGTAGTTTCGGTGGTAGCCCTGGTAATGAGGCTGCAGAGGGAGCTTATGCCTGCTGTACATGGGACCAGACATGTTAAGAAGATGAAGAGTCATAAGCTCATTTGGGTGATGCTTGCTCACACAGCACAGGTCGGGTGTGTATGGTGCAAACTTGAACAAACAGCACTCTAAATGCCACCTCTATAGTCAGCTAATCAGTTCAAGTTTTTGAGTGCAGCAATTAAATGTGTTGCACATCTGCAGCCGCCTCTATGTGATATTTTGGCAGGCAGCAGCTTCATCTCATGACTATGTCCATTTTTCTTCCACCTGTTCTGACATAAAAACTACTCAAAGAGCATACAGCTTTCCAAACTGTTATCATTCAAACAACCACTGTGGGCCAGCAACTTAGAAGGTCCCATCGCCGAGTCCCGAATAAATACAAGTTAAAACAAACTGCACAAGTCAAAGACTTATTCTTTTCTTACCTTGCAATGTTCTTGGGTACCTGAATGGATTATTCATTGAAAATGGAAATGCATTTTGGGTAAGTAGGCCAGCGTATTCACAGTTGTGATTCATCTGTGAAATCACCAATAATACCAATAAGTATAATGGTTTGAAGCCACGGTGGCTTCTCATTCCCCCCCCACACACACACACACACACACACACACACACAAACACACACACAAATGTACGCACGCACGCACGCACGCACGCACGCACGCACGCACGCACGCACACCTTTTATTTCTTTTTCCATTTAAGTGTGTCCTATGTGTCCACACATTCTCTCTTTCTCTTTCTCTTCCCCATCTCTCTCCAGCACTCATTCTCTCTCCCTCCGTATGTGCTGCCTTTGCCTCTCCTCTGATCCCCCAGTCTTTTTAATACATATTTAATGCCATAATGATTATACGCTATTCCATCTGCGGACATCCCTACAGTAGCAAGAAAATCAATGGCTTTTCCTCTCCTAATGATGTCAGGAAACGTCTTCCTCCATCCGTCTGGGGGAAATAGGACCTTCTGGGGGCTCTAAACATTTAGATCACACAGTAAACCTGAAGTTCTTTTTCCCTTACACTTAAAACTGTCAACCACAATGAAGACAAAGACACGGTTATTTCTTGTGGCCAATTCCTGTTGATGTTTACCACAACTGTCATAGCGCTTGGCTTAACCATTCTGTAGTAATAAATTTGTCTGACTTTGCAGCATACAATCTCTCAGGTCAGACAGCAGCTATGCGGTAGGTGGCATCTGCCCAAAGGCAGAAAGACCAATGGTGATGTTCCTGAAACACATTTGTCTACCTTTCAGGTCGAAAATGGGTTTGGACAAAGAGCCGGGCCTAATTCACCTGGAAACCAGCATCTCTGAAGGACGTGAGTAATTGAATTCCAAGTTCAGCGCTCCATTTTTCTCGTGTCTTTGTAGTGTATCCTGAGCATTGTGTTAAAGTACAGAGGAACTGGGAGTTGTGTGGACAATTCTGCTGAAGGGTAATGCACAGGGACAGCAGAAATGGACAAGTCTGGGGACGCACAATGACAATGGAGAGAAAAGTAATGCATATATTAGAATACTTTTAAAAGCAAGTGATTTTACTCAGTGATGCTGTTGTGGGTATGGAGAACTATCACTCATCCTCCTGATTGACACTGGGATATTGTGGATTAATGTAGTATTTGACTTAACCTCCTTACTCAGTATGGAGTCAGGCTGTTTGGAAGGCAAGTCCATTTTTTCACATAATTTTTGCAATTTATTGCTTCAACAATATCTACCCAAGACATGCCTTACTTGCAAATAGACTGATCAGCCACAACATTCAAACAATCTACTTAACATTGTGCAGGTCCCCCCTGTAAAGCCAGAACAGCTCTGACCCATTAAAAGGTATGGTCATAAGACTTTGGGGGTGTCCTCTGGTGTCAGGCACCGCACAGGGACGTTTGTAGTCCCTGTTCCAGCACGTCCAACAGATGCTCAATCAGATTGGACATGAGGGAGTTCTGTTGCCTTTAGATAGATAGATAGATAGATAGATAGATAGATAGATAGATGTGATACAACCTTATAGGCTGGACACAGTGTATGCCTGTGTGCTGTGTGGCGGCTGTGTTACTGAGCTGCTGCTGCTCACTCCCGACTTTGATAATGATCGATAAATATGATGACGTGATTTTCCTTTACCCTGCTGAAAGAGCGAGAAACCTGGAGGGGAACAAGAGCAATTTTTCCTGAGAACAGAGTATGTGTCGGCGAGTCTCTGAATCTCTAGGTCACACAGCAGGCATGCTCGACACGCGCATGAGAAGCACGTCCTATGCATCCAGTGTGAACGGTCTAACCTGTTCATATGGTCGCTGAAGTGAAAAGCGAGAGGTAATCCCACGCAGCAGCGCTGCGCGTTTGTCCAGTCTGGAAGGGAGTGGAGTTTGAAATACATGAATCTTAACAGTAAGAGTCTGTCTCAATAGGTGCCCCAGTAGTTTGTCTGGAAGAGCATGAGCCCCCGTACAAAGGCTTTGTTTAGCTCAGATTATCTGGCGATGTGTAGGGTTTTACAGATCCAGTCTCCCAAACTGCTGAAGGACTCATCAGGGCCACCTCGATGTTTGATATCTGGATGATCACGTCAGTACTTTCCACACAGTAACGTGTGAGAGAGACATTCTGAAACAGCTGACGGTCTTGCCAAAAGTGATATGATATCTGTATGAACATTCCAGCCCTTGAGGCTAACATTAGCTAGCATATGAATGTTGACATCTTCTACCTGACTGGGATATAGATGTATATCACGTCTCCCTGACTTGTTTCTCCTGCTTTCCGCTTTCTTACTGAAAAGTATAAACGTAACTATTGCAAGCTGTTGCACTTTTGTTAAGTCAGCTTCCACACTAGTGTTCATTGTGCCAGTATTCTTAATGTGATCTTGTTCTGGTTGAGAAGGAAGAACATCTGTATTGATTCTCATGATGACCTGATATCAGAATAGGTACGCTTTTGAAACGTCTGTAGCCTGAGCCTAGCCTTAGGTTTCAAAAGACGCGTCAATGCCACCTTTCTGTCCGAGCGCTCTCTTTGAGGCCAACAGAGTAGAGAAAAAGCCAATCATACAATCACACATGGCAAAGATCAGTCGCGTCAGATGACTATCACTATTGATCAGATGCGTATGGTGGAAGCTGACACATTTTGGCAGTGGCCATTTTGGCACACGTGGGGACAGGCTCTCTCCCAGTGCTGCAATAGAAGGTAAAGAAAGCAATTCGTCTTGCTGGTCATCTGTCTTCCTCTCCGCACAGCTCCTCCCTTATTGGGACCACTTTACTGACACGAGTAATTTAGGAGGCCAAAGGAGGCTGTGTGGCCTGGTTGAAGGCTGCCTCTCTTCATTGGCTAATACCGTCACTGATGCCATGGCCTGACGTGTGGGTATGTGTGTGTCTCTGTGTGTGTGTTTGTGTGAGCAGAGGCGCTGTATGTCACCTGCAAGCTGCAGAACTGCACAGATGCCAACAAGGGCAAACCATTCCCCGGCTACATTGACCCCAATTCTCTGGTGGTGCAAGATGAGTATGTTTTTGTCCAGGTAGGTAATTGTCCAGTTTGCTCACTGAAAAGCATCAGACACAGAAAGTGTGGCGATTTTGAAGGAATTTCTCAAGGTCATTCTTAGAAAGGTGCTATTAGTGCAGTTTTATGCCTCCCTGAAGTGGTGAAAAATGCTTTATCTGTTTTTTTTTATGTGACTCCAAAATGTTTTCACTTAACGGTTTCATCACCTTAAGGTGTCAACGGCAGGGAGGCCAATCTACTATGTGTCTGCTAAAAGAGATGTCTTCACACCCATGAAGCTGCCCAAGTACACTCTGCCTAAGGTAACAAGTATATTGTTGAATTTATTTAAATGGACATGAACAGATACTCATGAGGGGGATAAGGAGTAACTAAAACTTAACTGACCCTTAGCAAGAGTCCGTAACTTATCGTGTGTCAATGACAACAGTGAGATAGATTTTTAAATTTAGCTGGGATTGCAGCAATTCGTCAAACTGTTCTGCATTCAATTACACAGAATATGCTTCCAGCACTGTTTGGTATGTGGGCTAAAGTTGCATTAAAGCACAAGTTCATTGCTGGCTCTGCATGACACTCTCTTTGTTATTTATGGGCAAATCAAGGCCGAAAGTAACCCCTAACAGTGTTTCCAGAATTGTTATTCTGCGCTGCTCCGTGGGCTCATGGCCTCGCCTGTCACGTCCCCATTGACAATTAAACATGTTTTATTCAATCAAGCCCTAGGCGCTCCAGTTGCTGTCGGCTCACTGCAAGGTGTTATTGGCACAGTCAGAGGTAGATGAAGCACACAACCAAACAGCATGGCCTCAGCAGCATAATCTCTGCCCAATAGGCCTGGAATAGTGTAAATGATTGTAGTATCCTCTTAGTTCAAATAAGTGAATACAGAAGAGAAGTGAGACTGATTAATGAATGTGATTAAACCCACCAGGGGTGTATGAACAGTATACAGGGGAAAAAGTTTTCACAACTTCTCAATGAGACATAAGAGATGTAAATTCAATACTTCTCAAATTGGTCAATTAATTTAGATGTTGTGCCCTTTTTTTTTTTAGGATGTGTATTCAAAGAGCATATTCAAGAGAAGGTTTTGCCTTTTATTCTAAATAACAATGACTGCTATAGTGAAACATAGAATAGAAGTTAAAGTTCATGTCATGGAGTTTCTTGAAAACATTTTTGAAGTTTGGCCCTTTTTTTATAATTTAATGATTTTGTGATTGCTCTTACCATTTGACAATAGCCATTTAAATGAATGAATGTTGCAAAAATTCCTTAGGGTCTCTTGGATGGTCAGGACATTTTTTCCAGTGAACAATTGACAATTGGTGCAGCTGAGAATACACATACAATGAATCACAGAAATGTTTTCGAAATTTGGCTCAGAGGCTCATCCAAACTTCGAAAATTCATAACTCATGTATTTCATGACATGAACTGGGAAAAGCTCTGGATTTGGGGTGAGTTGGCGTGGAATGGAATGGAAAAAACAACAAAAACATTCCCTCATTCATGAACATTTTGCATTAGTCACATCAGATAGACTTTATCAGCATAGTAGCTATAGTAGTATATAATAAAGGTAAGTTCACCACTAGAAAAGTGAGTTTGACCTCTGTCTCATTTTGTAATTATTTGAGAACACCCGACAATGGAGGTCACTTCCATGGATTGCTACTGCAGTCAAGTTGATAAACAGGAGTGAGGATAAAGCCACTATAATCCCAGAAGTTAAAAAGTAGCCTCTGAGCTCTCTTGTCAGTCATCGGCCCTGGATCAGAGCAGAACCCTGCTCTGGTGTTTAGTCCTCCAGAATGTCTGGCTCTGCACCTGACTCTCTCCTCCAGAGCTGGCAGCTGAGCAGAGGCCTTGGCCCCCCACTCTGCCATGCCCACTGAACACATTACTTGGCAAACTTCCTTTGTTCTGTTTTGATAGATGAGTCGATTACATGTTTGGCGAAAAACTTTTTTAACAAAATGTTGTGACACTACACATTACACCACAGCACAACAGTGCACACACATACAAAACAATGGATAAAGGATTAGTATTAGAAACATAAATTAATATATATTAATATATAATTTATATTAAAAAGCAATACAAAACACTGGTAACCTGACATGATGTATCTTGGATATTTGCCTCTCTGCCAGGACTTGCATGTGATCAGTACAGATGAAAACCGTGTGGTTGCAGCTGTACAGGAGTGGAACCAGAATGAAACCTACAACCTGTACGTGTCGGACACATCAGGGGTCTACTACACCCTGGCTCTGGAGAATGTGGTCAGCAGTATGGGACCAGAGGGCAATGTTATGGTCGACCTCTATGAGGTAAACACACATCGACCTGGCAGGAATTATATCAAATCTGTTATTCATGTATCATGCAGGGCTGAAAGTGTTGACTCTTTTTTAGTTTTAGATTTGTACGTTGCACATGAGGCCCATCCCCCAACAAGGCCTACCTCTCCCTGAGTCTGCAGCATTCATTTTATAATAACAGCATCACGTAAAGGCCTGCTTGATGAGTGCCCAGCCTGAAAGTGTAATAAACACTGATCAATATTTTAGAGCTGGAAGGGAGATATGATGAAATATACTTGTTTAGTCATTTTGTAAAGGAACTCTGCTGGTGTAGGCCTACAGTCTTCAGATCACATTATGTGAATACGAAGCAGCTTCAATGTGCTGACATCGACAAAGGGGATTGTGCCAGGGATATAGATTTTTGGGAGGAAAAGATTATTTCTTTCTTTGATGAATAATAGCAGATATTACTTCACAAAATGCACCTAATCCAAAAAGGAATGAAAAAGTGTGTCAAAGGCTATTGTTGAGGCTCGGGAATGCAGGCATGATTTTTAGATACATATGAACACCAGGCGTAGAATAAATGTATGTCTCTGAATAAGATAATGAGGCTGCTGATGATGCTGCTCATGTCTTGCTGTGGCCTCGCTGATAGAATCAAATTTACTGTCTTGATTGAGGTCGCCACCCAAGACAAAGGATATACTAAATCTCTCCTTCAAACAGGATTGAGCTATCTGTCAATTACTTATAAGAGGAGTTTCATTGTCAAATGTGGCTGTCACTGGCTCAATTCAGTATCCCTGAGATATTCCTGGGGGCCTCGAACGAGGAGTCAGATTCATTTAAGACACACATTGATTACTCAAAAGTCCCCTGCCAGCCGATCATTTCCCACTCAATGTTTGAAGCTGTGTCTGGTTTTGTTGGGAATACAGAAGAGGTAAGTGTGCGTGCCCCAGGGTATTTGATTTGCTTTGCAGTGCATTGATTCATTTTCTGCAATGTGACTTGAAGATATGGAGCTGCCTAAAATCCTAAAGACATGTGAAGTGTGTTTCTGTTTTCATTAGGAGCTGTGAGTTGCTCTCTTTCTAATTTCCCAGGTGGCGGGAATAAAGGGAATGTTCCTCGCCAACAGAAAAACGGACAACCAAGTGAAGACGTACATCACCTACAACAGAGGCAGAGACTGGAGGCTACTGCAGGCCCCGGGCAAAGACCTGAGGGCCAACAGTATCCACTGTGAGCTAGTGAGTGTCTGCATATCTGAAACGAGCCATGGTCATATGTGTTTTTAAATGTGTGCACTTCCATCAAAGAGAGGCCTTGACAGAGGTTGACTGATCCTTGCAGCCAAGAGAGGCCAAGCTCGGAAAGAGCAGCGCCCGTCAAAGCTGAGTGCTCTGAGGCTGCTGAGCTGAAAGGTCAGACGTTTTGATTCAGTCCAATAAGCTGACCTCCCATTTAAGAACCACAGAGAGAAAGAGGTGTCAGACAGACGCCGACTTTTCTTTTTTCTGTCTGTCTTCCAGAAGGCCTCTGTAAGTTGGGTGCTTCTTATGGACCAATCGTGTCGAGTTTACTGTCAAAAGTTATGAAGTAAATGTGAGGAAACTAACAGCATGTGGTGTTGATCGATGAAGCACACCCATGACAGTGTAGATGTGATTGATTGTGTCAGAATCAGAATCAGAATCAGAATTCCTTGATTGTCACGCAAACAGGGACATTTCTTTGCCACAGCAGCCAAGGGACATTAAAATTACAAAAAACAACAACAATAATAGTAAAAAATAAACAATATAATAAAAAGGTAAGGAATATAATAGACTTGTATAAACATATAAGCATAATATTGTACAATATGAAAATGTAATTATAAATACTAGTGCATACTGCACATTGTCTGCACGGCACATGAGCAGATCTTCTCTTAATATCGCTTTAAATCGAAAATAATTTGATGAACCACTTAGCAATGCAAATACGTCTCCCATCTCCTCTACCCATAGTAAACAGTCATTTGTCAGGAAACTTCTGGGGTTTTGATTAACCTCTAAATAGCTTGTCACAACATGGCCTGCACCACCGGCATTTTGCTGGGTCATAATGAGAATTGTGTTGGTAAAGGTTATCCCAATCAAAATTAATGGTGGGAACCGCCGATGGGGAAATGGTATTTGTGATAAAAACATGTGAGTTGGGAGTGGGAGCGCCGCCATGAAAACATATCACATTGGGCCCCATCACCACTGTGAACCCTACGCAACTGCTGTAACCACATCTCCAAGACCCAATGGACACATTCAAAGCTTTACATTGCTCTACCTTTGCACCTTACGTGTCTGTTGTAGTCCAATACTTACAGTATGTTTACTGTCAGTGAACTGTGCAAATATAACACTATTTGATGCGAGACTAATATTCTTTATAGGAAATCCGCTAAAGGCCATCTTTTACAGTCTAAATTGAATCTTTATTGTAAAATTATTAATGGAAAATTTGGTTTAAAATATGGTCATAACTGTGTGAACGCATGGTGGTATACATGACACTGAAACAAACAAACACAAAATAAAAACAACAGTTATCAGTACATCAAATATAAAAAAAAACAGGAAAAGTAGGAATACTTAGTATAACTAAGAACAGAAGACTCCTAACAATATGGATGTTTACTTTTTGCCAAAAAACAAGCAAAGACATTTTTATATTATATATTGCATATTGAATTAATTATGATGGGTTAATAATTAGGGCCTGAGCAGGTAATGAATGAAATGAAATGTAGGAATCTCGTTCGTTCTTATTTCACATGTAGGACTTAAACTTTTGGCTGTTGAAGCCCCAGAGCGATAAGCACCCCAGCAGCTCCCCCATAAGCCGCAATGTTAATTTTTAGCTTAAATTTCTGGAGGAAAGCAGACGGTACCTGTTTTGTCACTCGCTCTATCGCCCTCATTTTTCTCTCTACAGTAATAAAAAAGAAATCACAGAGTTCAGTAATGTCTCCTTTTACTCAATATATAAATATTTTTGCGATAACCATTACATTTTTTTCAAAAATTGCAGGAGTTTGGGAGGCGTTTTCCCATTAATTCGTATGAAGACATTTTCAACTGTGGCTGTGCTGCTACTCCAGCATATGTGCAGCCAGAGAAACTGTTCACCTTTTTAAGCTCTTTCAGCCCTCTTACTTTTATTAGCTTTTCAGCCTTTCCAGCTTTTTCAAATACCCATCTTTATTTTTATTCAGCTTTCATCATGCAACAGGTGACATTTCACATCACATTAGTTGATCAGTTCTTCTCTGACCTGGCTGGATTCATTGGATTTTTTTCAAGATCTCCCAAGAGCAAACACAGTAAGGTGGAACTTCCGTATCCATGCTGTGAACACTGTGTTTGAGCACAAAGGTGACATCATCCAGTGTTTTGAAACCATCAGGGGAGTTTGAGCCTACCACTCTGCAGTAAGCTGGAGGGTTTGTGAAGCTACTGGAGGATGATACTTTCAGCTTCTTCCAGAAACTATTTCATTGCATCATGCCTCTTGTGGACATTCTCTTCAGCCAGCTCCAGAAGCAGACCATCAACTCTTTGTCCGGGGGATCATGCAGCAGTTCATACAGTTTTACTGACTTCAGCGTACATTATTTAATACCGGCAGTAGCAGGCCACCGAATTATAAAGGAACGACTCCCTCAGCGGAAGGTGTTGCATGAACAAGCCCCGACGGCAGCATGCCCTGACATCACTGCTTGCAGCTTTAATTTAAAATGGTTTTCTAAACTTAATTTTTGGGTCCCTGTGTCAGTCATTTGGCGGGAGGATATGCATCTAGTCGCCCTATCCAGGAGATTCTTTTCAAGGATTCTTGGTGGTGGCTCAGTTTGAAAGTTGTGATAATTGAGTTTGTGATTTCTCTTCTGCAGCCATACTGTTCGTTACATCTCCATCTTCATGTGTCTGCAAATCCCTACACATCTGGAAACATAGCCAGCAGGGAGTCAGCGCCGGGGATCATTGTCGCATCAGGTGGGTGAGAGGGAATCTGTTCTGAGTGACATGTTGTTTCTCTTTTCTCTTTCTTCTTGGAGTTCAGAGGAGTTGTCATGCAAAAAAAACAAAAACAAAAACAAAGTTCCTTTGAAACTCTTGGAGATTTTTTTTTTTTTTTGGTAATTAGAAAATAGTTCTACTCGATGTGTTTTCTGTCTTGTTGACTGAAACCTCTGCCAGTTGCTGAAATGTTTGTAGTATTGTTTCGTCTTGGAGTTGTGATGGGTTTTCTTCAAAAACAAAGCCCCAGTTGGCACCCTTAATGTTATGACCATTCTGAACTGAAATGATACCTCTACCTCCTCCTAACAATTCTTTTCCAAATAATTGTTAAAGCCACTGGATTAAAATTAGTTACATGTTCTGTTCTGTTTAGTTAACTAACATGTATTGATGTATGCACATGTGATAAATGATCAAATCAATTAGCTTGCTTTCAGGACCTAGTAAGGATAAACAGACTGGGTTGTCAGCAGGAATGCACAAAAACTATTTAACATATTTCAATGAAACTTGGATGGAGGATGTCTTTCAGCTCAGAATAGACCCTGTTAACTTATTTAAGGTTGTGTTTCTCAACATTTTTTTAGTTTCTCAGGGAATAATGCATGGTACTTGATGATAAAAATCAGGCCTATTTAGGTGGATGGTATTTACGTGAGAGTATAATTTGATGCAGGTCCTAATAAAAGTGTCATTCTGATTAAAATGTAAACCATTATTGAATGAATGAATGAATGAATGAATGACTTTATTTCAAACCAGCAATTAAACAACAAAATAAAAACAAACCAAGCAAAAGTAACCGTGTCCGAAAAGGAGTATGTAGAAGTTTACTTTATCACTTTTTTTCTTTTATCTCATATATTATTTCAATAAATTCTTAAGTTTATTTACAATAAATACACTAACAACTATCCCCAGTTGATTTGCAACCCAGTTTCATAAATAAATAAAAATCCCAGTTTATTTGCAATCCAAATATCCATCCAATGTTGCAAAATAATAAGGAAAACCCCTAACACAGCCTTTCCTCTTCCATATACATGCCAAAAATATATTTTTTGTATAGTATGTTGAATTGGTTTATAATTGTGCTTTATTATTTAAGCAGGT
This sequence comes from Diplodus sargus, assembly GCA_903131615.1. Taxonomy (NCBI): domain Eukaryota; kingdom Metazoa; phylum Chordata; class Actinopteri; order Spariformes; family Sparidae; genus Diplodus; species Diplodus sargus. Next base: position 240,837 of record CAEMYA010000525.1, on the reverse strand, counting down.
TTTAAAAACACTTGTTGGTTTGATTTTAAAAGCCATTTCAAAAATGAAACCTCCTCGAGTGTAATAATGGATCACAGTTTGAATTGAATTTTTTGAGCAACAAAATTGAAATAAATATAGGTTTTAAAAAAAAGCTAAACTGAATTTTGTATTTAGCCATTGTTGGTTTAAGAGAATGCATCTGATTGAGATGGTAAAATGAATTCTGTATTGCATGGTGTGTTTAAATTTCATTCAGCACAAGGCAACAAAGGAGAAATTAAACACCCGTCTGAGACTTTTTTGTACTTATTTCATATTTCGTATTTCTTATTCGTATTTAAAATTGAGTAACCAACTCTTTTTTTGGATTTTTTTTTCCATTACATAGTGTTATGCTAACTGGAAGAGACGCAGACCATGAAAGAAAAAGCCCAAAGAAATGTGCCTCTTTCAGTTAGTTTAAAATCTTGATTTCAGTTAAGTGATGAGTCCACTATGGCAATTCAACTCCCAACACTGTGCTCTTCTGTGCAGTGTTTTGGCTGATTGCAGATTTTTGCTCTTCTGTTTTATGTTTTGTCCCTGTCAAGTATTAGTACAACGTGCATGCGTCACCTCACCTTTGAATAGGGCCAAATGACAGAACAGAAAGCCAACACACTAGAAACTACATAATCCTCACGGTTCAGCCCTCAGAGCATTGTGTTGCCTGAGATCACAGGGGAGAAAGCATGCAGTCTCATTGACTCAGTGGGGAGAAAACAAAGAAATGGAGGAATATGACTTCAGCAGCCCCCCAGGTGAATTCACACCTCAGTGATATTTACTCCCGCATGGACCGGCACTGTCAATAACACATCGGCACACGCCTCAGGTGTCTAGAGAAGGCCAAGCTCACACAAAAAAGCACTGGTGTCTGGACCTTTTTGAAACATTGTGAATCAAACTGGTTTTAGGGATGTGGGAATAGAACAATCAACTGGTTTTGTTTGATCTCTGAATTAGAAGGGCTTCGATTTGGCTTCAAACTGGACATGAACAGCCGTCTTCAGCATGAAAGTTATGTGCTTTTGTTATCCCAGTCGCTCACCGTAACCTCTTCCCTCCTGCCAAACATGGCTATAGGTCATATTAAGGTGCTTGCACAATTGATTTATATAGCAGTTTTTTTCTAATGAAGAGGGGTTGCTTTTTTTGTAATGAGGGTGAAATTAACTGATATTTTTAATGCTGGAACTCTGGTTTCAACCACAAACACACAAAAAAGCTCTGGGTTTGAATCCAAAGACCAGTTTCCACGAGTCTGAAAGTTCATGTTTATAGCTATATTCTTTTTGCTATACTGTGTCAATAGAACCTCTTACCCATCCATCCCCAGACCACAATAGTGTAGGGGCTAATTCGTTATACTAATTTTATACTCATATAACTCATTTTCAATGGGAGTGCTACAGGGACTTTTACGCTAGCGTCAAAATCGCTATTTTTAAAACACTAAGAAGGCTCGACACAACCTTTGCTCGTAGTATCACCAGGGTCTCTACACATCAACACAAGCATTGAGAACATTGTTTGTGTACGCAGAGTTTATTAAAAAGAACAGTTGCTTGTTGTGCTCGCCGCCCTCCTGCCAGCCAAGAAGTATCGATTTTCAATTGCGACTTAACATGGAGGTGAGTTAAGGTGTACACAAACAATTCCCAATGCTCATGTTCATGTGTAGAGACCCTGGTGATACTAAAAGCAAAGTTTCATCTTGTGCCAAGCTTTCTTAGTGTTCTAAAAATAGTGATTTTGATGCTATCATAAAAGTGCCCATAGCACTCCCACTGAAAATGAGTTTGACCCGAAAACGAAAATACGGTAAATCTTAAAAGTGCCTCTTTCATATAAAATAATGCTTTTTTTAAGAAGGTTTGACTCGGGTACCTTCACAAAAAAAGCCTAGGTTGCATTTGGCAAGAATATGAGCAGGAGAGCTGTCAGGTCTCTGAATAGAAATAAAGTACAAATGTATTTAATTTGTTCGTTGAGTTCAAGGTTTCAGTCATTAAAGATTAGGAGGAATGAAATCTGCACTTATATGGCTTTTTGCATTTTTGTATTATTATGTGAATAATGGAAATAAAAAAACTACATATTCAGAAATATTGCGCTTTCTTGTAGTACTTAAACACTGTAGTAGCCCTCTTACGTGAAGACAATACCAACAGTGGCCCCGAGATAATCTGAGTTTGAGACCCCTGAGCTAATGAATTCTGTGAATAGCTCTTGTGATCCAGCCTTGGACTGCAGTGTCTTTTTGGACATTTTTATAAAATAATATTATATCCATAATGATAAATCTATTTGGACATCATCAATTTTCCTTATTGAAAACAAAAAACTTGAGCTATGATGCATAGATTACTCAATATGAAACATCACCCCCTTCCATTTTGTCATGCCTGATCGTACTTATAATCGTTCACTGTTGCGAAGCCCGTTCACGTTCATTCGTTGCTTTCAGTTCACCGTTCGCCAAAAATATGTGCATGTTTAATGAACGTGCCCTTTCAGAGCGTTCATGCACAACAAAGATATGCAATTTTGGTGGATTGAGGACTCAACATTTTCACAAACTGAGATTGTGGATGTTTATGTCCATGTCTGTGTGTGTCTGCCCTCTGACTGCATTTCTAACCTAATGTAAGAAGCTGTAAGCAGCTTTTCTATGTAATGAGTGGTTGGACCTGACAGTTGCAGCTGCCACTCTGCACAGAGTAAGCAGGTGTAAATAATGGAAGAATGGGATGGACCTTACAACTTTTAACTTGGTAAAATATTACTGTGACATAACACATGGGAATAGTCATTGGAACACAAACAGAATATGTTTTGGTCCAGAAGCAATCATCAGCTCTGCCAACATGGAAGTGAAACCAAGACTTTTTTTTACCAAACTCCCTGACACTCATTCTCGTCTCCTTCTGTGTCCCTCTCCATTGCCTTTACTGCAAGTGCTGAAGCCTCGCATGAGTAAATCAGACAAAGTGCTCTCAATTTAAGACACACAGAGCCACGAAGTGCAAGAAAATATAAGAGTTTGTATGAAGCTACCACTCAAAGAAATTTGGCAAGGAGATATATTTGCTAAGGGTAGACAGTCAGGGACAAAGAAGCTGAGCAACCTTCTGACAAAGCTGTACCATGTTTTTGTTGTTGTTGTTTAAGGGCTCTTCGGGCTCAAGCTGTTAGGTTGAGTTTCTCATTATAGACTACTTTAACACAAATCTGCAGAGCACTGTGTTACTGACTTCACCTGGTGGAAAGTTTGTTGTGCTTTAACCAAACCCAGCATTACTGTTGCATCTTAACTGAGTGGCACGTGTATACACACAGCACATGTCTGCATCACTGCAGCAAGATGAGAACGTCAACCGCTGGAGGTCAGCAGAAATGTTTGGTTACACTACAGGGACTGTAAAGCAAATCGTTTCTCAAGGAGTGTTTCGACAAGGGGATAACCATAGCTCTGAAATGCTCACAGTACTTTACAGCCTCGTGTTTAACCACCTGGCACCAATTACAGGCTAAATTAAAGCAATTACAACAGTCTGCACACGCCTGGCATCAGGAAAGCTTGTCTTAATATGGCCAGAACTGCTGAAAGATGAATACAGTAATCTGGATTTATTGGTTAATTTAGGGGTGTGGGCAAATGTCGCACTGCAACATTTGCCCACACTCCTACGAGATCTACAGTAACAGTACATCTCATGGAGTGCTATAATTACCTCCCCAGTCTGCAGCTGCAGGCTCTAGCCCCCTTCTGTATCCCTATTGCTGGTCTAAAGGCTCTTTATCTTATTTGATCACAAATAGACTTCATTTTCTGTGTCTGCATTATGCAATTCCCCTATCCCAAACACTTACTGAAGCTTGTCTTGTGTCTCTTCTGTGAATGGTGTCTGTCTCTCAAGGCTCCATCGGCTCGGAGCTGACCACCAGCAACGTCAGCGTGTTTATCACCTCGGATGCAGGAAACACATGGCGACAGGTGAGGGGACGTTTTTGTATATGTATAATGTAGTGCTGTAAAAATTCAAAGTGAAACTGAAACTCAACCTCAATTTATTTAGGAAATATGGAAACTGTAATACCACTGCAGCTAATTTTTGTCATATTTCATGAGATTATAAATAGCCTATCTTCAAGTTCTAGGTGGATATATCCCATGAAAGCAGTTGAGTGACTTTAAAGGGGGCCAGTGTTGTTAGGAGACACACTGTCAACTTCAGTGGTGCGCTACTGCCTGAGGAACACATTGATACCAGCATGGTTTTAATTGGGCCATGGCTGTCCAAGGCTTTGATTATGCACTTAATTAGTTAATCTTGAAAGCCACTTTGCCACACTGACTGGTAAAAATGTTGTACCAAAATACTCATGTGATGCAAAACTATCTGAAGTGTCTCTGCAGGGTTTTGGTGTCATTTTGTCTTTGTTGGTATATTCAACTTCATGTTGACCATGGTGCACAGCAATACATACTTGAAAAGGCACGAAGGTTGGTTCAGAATGTAAAAAAATCTAATTCTTCTTTCTTATTTGTTGAAATACATATGCCTATATCTAATGTTAATGTCTTCTTTCACTACAGATTTTCAGGTTAGATGCTAAAATCAGTACAGTATCCCATTAATTTCTATATAGGCAGAATCTGAATTTTCTATTAAAAGTCAAACACTCTCAGCAAACTCAACCATATTCTTGCTCCTCAAGTACCTCTCTGATAAATGACAATTGGAAAAAAAAAAAAAAAGCACCACTATCTTTTAAACAATTGTTTTAATTTTGGGATGAGATGCAACAATCAGAATGTTACATGTTGTTGCTTTAAATAATAAAGTAACTATGCATTATGTCGAAGAAAAAAATATTCTTGGCAAGTGTCATCCAGTCTCCCTCTTCCAAGAAGGGTCCAGCTGTAGCCTTGCAGATGATACAAACCATGGCCCCTATAAAACAATTGAAAAAATAGGTATTTATTTGTATCCATTGAGCAGAAATAATGAGAATAACCTATGGTACCGATACTACATAGCCTAACTGCTGAAACATGTTATCCATACATGTTGATATTGCTATTTTATTGAGTGGTCTGTTAGTAAAATGTTTTGAATGCAGATTCAATTTAATCTAAAAGTTAAATCCGCCACTGACAAACAGTTTCAAAATGTATATTGTAGGGCTTTTATTGTGAAATGTACAAAAACAGAAAAGAGTGTCTGCATTTGCTGGATCTGAAAGCACAATACAAATTTGCCATCTTGGTTCAGACTAAGGAGCTTCATATTGTTATTTATTTCTCCATAAGTATATATGCAACCCTTTGCTACAATAATTAGAAACATAAAATACAGTTTTTGGGCTCTTCTGTAATTAAATCAGCCTGTGACTCCTGCACAACCAAGTTTGGGAAAACAATTTCCATCAAGGTCCCTCCCACTGGTGCTCTGGCTACAGCTGAATATACTTGTACCTCTACCAGTCCCCTTAGACAGTGGGTCGAAACATTCATTTGAGACTCTGTGAACCAAATCCCAGCATCAATAGATCCCAATTTAACTGCTGCACAAGCCTTATTCACACTGCATTTTCAAGGCATTGTGAATGTTGAAAGTATGGAAGTTACAGAGGTGGAATGGGGGACAGTTTCGTTTCTACCTCTGATCCACCAGTGGATGTAGCAACAGAGCCAGTACAGAGGTGAGGCAACCTCTGTGCGTAAGGGTAAGCCGGATGGACCGGACAGGGGACGTTCTGATGCCATTCAGTCCAACAAATAAACAGATCCTTCACTCATGAAATAAAAGTCCAACACCCATACCCACAAAGCAAACTTGACAAGACCAAACAACAGTAATGTGGTAGCAGGTAGTTTCTTTGGCAACTTACATGAGGATACCAAATTTGTACATGGAAAAGCCTCTGTCATCCTGTCTGTGCTACTGATTCGATGCAGATCCAGGCATCTCCCACAGTTGAATGGCAGTGAATATGTGATGCATTCTTTTGGCAAAAAAAACAACAACACATCAATCAATCAATCACAATGTTTTTTTGTTTTGAAGTTACTGTCTTTGGCAACATATATATATATATATATATATATATATATATATATAAAAAAAAACAAATAATCACCAAATTTAGAAAGGAAAAGACCAGACCAAGTCTTCAACTGACTTCCGGCGAAAAAGAGCACCCTTCTCCACGAGTGATAGCCGGACAGTGTTTGCTATTTACTGATGGTGATTATGTGATGTAAATAAGAAAAAAAAAAAAAAAAAAGGTTATCTTTGTCATTTTCCACAACAGATGTTGGGTCAGGATCTCAATCACAACGCATTAGAATAGCATCTATATTTTTATAAACTGTCAGCGGATAACTGTTTAGATTAACAGGTGCAAACCAGTTACAGTAAACCAGTGGAAACAAGTTATCTCAAAGTTATAAAGTGTATTGTGATGCCTCATTTGATTCTGCAACGCTGACACAATGACACACTGGTGCAGCTTTCTGCCGGAGCTGCTTTGTTCAGTCTGAAAATACAGTGTTGAAGCAAGCCTTTGTTTCAGCATTATTGCGGAATCTCTGTCCTAAAAAGACTAATGTTTTGCCACATGGTGGTAGCTTTTAACAGTTAAGCCTTAGCTGTTTCTCTTTGATAGATGTGGTGATGGCAAGTGATCAGACTAAAGTAGGGAGTTCCCAAATCACAAATTGGATGAAGCAGTGGCTTATAAAGCTGGCCCCGAGCTTGTCAACTGCATGTGTCACCATTGGAATGTAAATGTTGGCCCACATAAATATAGCATTAGTCAAGTAACTGACAAAATCTTTACTCAGATATTATAAAAATACTGACTTCAACTCCTTAGAAGTGACAGCTGTTGGCAGCAGCATATATATGTTATATTATGAATATCACAGACTCACACCTGATAATTAATGTTTCCAATGAAGTGCCCAGTCCAATCACAGCATGCCATATGGAGCAGCATGGGTTTGACTGACCTTCTATCCTCTCACGGAAAATATCCTCCTCCTTCTCCTCCTGCTCCTCCTCCTCCTCCTCCTCCTCCTGCTCACTCGCTCACTCTGTGATTTTATCATACAGGCTTTTAATCTGCAAACACTACCCAGTGTTCTTTTAAGATCCATCATCAAATGTAATCTTAAGGGTTATTTGAGTCCCTGCACTCAGTGCTGATGGGTGAGCCTTACCTCACTTGATCCTGATGATTTCAATTTATGGGGCCTGTTTTTGATTAAACACCGCAATGAAAAATAATCATTACAAGCTTATCCACATTATATGCTGTGTGTGTGTGTGTGTGTGTGTGTGTGTGTGTGTGTGTGTGTGTGTGTGTGTGTGTGTGTGTGGTGTAATATTACTTTGCTCACTTGATTGAGACAGCGTGGGTGTGTTGGACATGCAAACGGGTAACAAGCTGCTGCAGAGTGAGCACTCTGTTTTTTTGTGTCCCTGCAGATCTTCAATGAGGAGTACGCAGTGCTGTATCTCGATCAAGGAGGTGCCTTAGTCGCAATAAGACACACGCCGCTTCCCATCCGGCACCTGTGGTGAGTCGTTATGACAGAGACACCGTTTGTCACAGCATGACTAATACCCTCGGAGGAAGCAAGTCTTAAGTTAGTCAAACAAAGGGAAATTAGTTTGTCTTGGAACCGAGGGATGATATTATTCTGTGCAGAAAACCCACCAGCAATGGAGAATTCTGCTGTTACAATTGTCATTCCATTTCAACATTCTGTGTTTGAAGCCATAATGAGTCTAGTTTCTACTGATCAGTGACTCAGCCCCGTGCAAAATATGATATAAAGTTGTTCGACAATTCTCTGGGTCATTAGCTTTCGCACCTAGTTGGGGTGAAGGGTGAGCAGAGGTGCGTTGTTCCACAGCTGTTTGTGTTCCCAGGTTGAGCTTTGATGAAGGACGACAATGGAACAAGTACAGTTTCACTAGCTCTCCTCTGTTTGTGGACGGGGTGCTGGGAGAGCCCGGGGAGGAGACGCTCATCATGACGTAAGTGACAGATTTGTCAAAACTTTAATTAAAGCAACACAACAAAAAATAGCCCTTCTGTGTATGTGTGTGTGTGTGTGTGTGTGTGTGTGTGTTTAAGAAAATAGCTACATTTGAGTCAGTAGTGAAGGTTAGGTACATTTAAGGTGAGTAAATGTAGATTTAGGTAGGGAACTATCATCAGCAATCTATGAGCGATGAATTTGTACTGACTCTTATCTATTGACTAATGATTAGTGTTCTTTCTTGTACATTATTGGACGTAATACATAAGCCCAATAATGTAATACGTAATACATTCATGTGCGGGTAAGGAAATAATTCTAAGGGTAAGGTGTTAATTTAATCTCAAACATATACAATAACATTTGTAATATTATGATGTGTGTAATTATGGTAAGCAAACTATTGCTCTGAGTCAAAAGCCATTCAACAACATACACAAGGGAAACAAACTGCAATCCGAATATTTGGAAAGTGACAGAAAGTCATGTATAGTTGCTAGTTATTAGTGGTTTTATAAAAACGCTGTTAAATGTTGCACATTCAAAAATATATATATATATATATTTTCATTGATACGAAGAAATAGATTCGACACAAAATTAAATGTTGTGAAGCTGTAAACTTTCATGAAGAAAATGTAAATAGCTGTACAATTTAGAACACACATTTTGGACAAATTCTGTGTCTCAGTCTCCAACAGTAGTTTGATAAAAATGTACAAAAGTGTCTGTAACTGAAACTCAACGTACTTTTACCTTCAACCTGTAAATTTACATTAAGTAGATGCCTTTTGTCGACTTACAGTAATTCATATATACATTCATACACTGATGGCAGTGGCTGCCATGCAAGGTGCTGACCAGCACATCAGGATTATTTATATATATATTATGATATTTAAACAGCATTCACACAGCAGTTGTGAACAAAATGTGAGTGTTTTTGCCATTTTTCAAAGAAACAGCATTAAATTAACTTTATACAAAGTGTTATCTTTATGTTCGTGGTCTTACTCCCTCATTTGCTGTTTTTCAATTATTTTTGCTTGTTCAGTGAGAGAAATCTAGTCTGTGCTGGGCTTCAACAAGTGCACTGAAGTCAGGTTGAATGTCTGAGGTGGATATGCGAAGGACAGATGACAGGTGATCATCAGTGAGAGAAGATCTGTATCTGGATTTGTAAAACTTCATCAGTGAAAATGTTTGTTCACATATGTAGGTCGATCTAAAGAGAACCAACATCCTCTGAGCATGCCTCCTCATGTGTGGAAAGTTCTCCTCTTTGAGTGGAGAATAGAAATCCAGCAGTGATACTGACTTGAAGTGCTCTGACAGCACTGCATCGGACTGCAGGTCAATGAGTTTGAGCTAAACATCACTAGGTGCATTGTCCACACTTCAAGTGAAGGGCGAAGAAATCTTGTGCATTTCACCCTCAGCTGTTTTGAAGTCTTGAAATTGCCTTGGAAACTCACCATGCAGCGCCACTAACATGGATGAGTACCTGCAGAGGTGATCGGCTGATGGTGTGGCTTCTTTCAGGGTTTGCATGTGGGTGAGAGTGTCACCCTACAACTGACTTGTGAGAAACTGCAACTTTCTCATGACAGCCTTCACCAGGCCGTGCATTTCACGCGCAAATAGGCCCCTGCCTTGCAGTTTGGTTCATTCATTAGTGCAGTTACATCGACAGCAAATGCAAGATCAGCCATCCAGTTTACATCTGAGAGCTCTGGGATGTCTTTGCCTCTCATATCACAAAACTCTCGAGTCTCTGCTCTCAGGTCCCATACTCTTTTAAGAACCTTGCCCAGGCTGACCACCTGACAGCTGTATGGTAGCCTATGTCACCATGTTTAGTTTCATGCTCCTCCAAAAGTGACACAAACTGCCTGTGATTTAATACGCTTGTTCTGATGAAGTTAACTGTTTTAGTTACAACATCAATAATATGGTTCAGTTTTAACACTGACTTACACAACGCATTCTGATGTATAATACAATGCAAAAATACCATTTCAGTTCTGAGTTCACTTCAATCACTTTATCTTGCATCCGCTTCAAAAGTCCGACATTTTTCCCTGTCATATTTGGACGACCATCGGTTGTAACACATGCCAGTTTGTCCCATTTAAGTCCCAGTTTGTCAAAACATGCCTTTACCTCAGTGAACAAATCACTCCCCGTCGTCTTCCCTTTCATTGACCGCATTGCTGCCAGCTCCTCCGTTATCTCAAAGTCTTTTGTTATCCCACGTACAAAAATAAGTAACTGGGCTGTGTCGCGGACATCACAGCTCTCGTCCAGAGCCAAGGAGAAAAAATAGAAATTGTCTGCTTTGCAGCTGAATCTCCAGGTTTCCCGCAATGTCCTCAATGCTTCTCGTTACAGTTTGCCTGGAAAGCGGCACATTCTCAAACGCCTCTTTTTTCTCTGGGCATATTAGCGCAGCAGAGTCCACCAAACACTCTTTAATAAACTCCCCTACAGAAAATGGCTTACTGTTTTTGGCAATTTTGTGGGATATCACAAAGCTGGTCTTGACTGCTGCATCCCTGGATGTGCAACGCTTGGTAAAAAAGCCTTGTTGCTTTTGCAGCTCAGCTAGCAAAGCTTCAGATGTCAGTTCCCGCTCTGCATCAGTCAAGGTCTTGTACTTCTCTGTTTAGTATTGTAGTGGCGATTCAAATTATAATCCTTAACCACAGCAATCTGTTCTCCGCAAACTGCACGCGGCTTTACCTCTGACTTCAGTAAATAAATACTTATGAGTCCAGATTTGGTTAAAAACTCGGCACTCTGTATTGACCTTTCTTTTTTTCCCATGAGCTGACATTTATGAGGGATAACAGCTCAGTCACGTCCATGCTAACGTCTCTCGTGAGCTCAGTTTGCGGGCTCGCTGACACGGAGAAGAAGGTTGCAGTTCGTCTTCTACTTCTTTTTAATTGTGACTCGCAACCAGAGAAGAAGAAACAAAAAACTGTCGCTTTCAAAGTAAAAGCAATGCAGATGTATTCCATGCATGATGTACACTTATTTACGCTCGATTGCTAACTTCCCATTGACCTCACGTGGGCCGGTTAGGGAAGGCCAAAGGGCCGGTTGTGGCCCGAGAGACGTACAGTGCCCAGGTGTGCCCTGACCTATCAGTACTGCACCTGCCCTCAATTCCTTAAACACACAGGATATTGAGGTTGTGAGTGCAGAGAGGTTCGTGTATTATTTTTAGGATTAGTCAGGTAGTGGTTATAATTAGGGTCGCAATAAGTCTCCAGAGGAAATAAATTAAAGCCTATATATTTTTCCTCCAAGTGGCTTTAGAAAGGTTTTTGTGCATGCGTGTGTGCGTGTATAAATCCACACAGACACTGGTCTCCTCTGCTTTAACCCGAGTCAGTGCTGGTTGCATCTATATGCAAGCCTCCTCGATTCAGCATTCCTGACTGTCTGTTTTCCTTTTCATGAATAAGAAAGATTTCTCTCAAGGTCTACCCAACATCAAAACTGTCTGTCTCCAGATCATGATCACAGGAGATCAATGCTTGAGCAGCGAGCGACAGCGTGACTGTCCATTTGAAGAACATGAAGGAAAATGATCAAAATAATGAAAATAAAAAAACGAATTCCTGAGAAAACAGACAAGAAACTTTACTTTAAAAAATAAAGTATAAGCAGCATTTAAAATGTGTAAAAGGGCACCGTTTGAATTAGTGTGTCTTCAGAAACCTGATTTATGAAGATTCCTTCTGTGTTCTTTTACATTTCTTATTAGAATAGCCCAGAGCTGGAGTGCATGCATATGCTATGACACAGCACTACTGCCTTATTGCAGTAGAGATTTAGGTATTTGGCACGTGTTACCAAAGGGTTTCCACAGCCACTTCATCAATGTTTCATGACACCTGCCATAAGTGACAGACTGACAGTCGGCTCTGTTGTCGGCTCTACAGGACAGAGATAGACCCAGCTGGAGAGACAGGGAGAGAGAGAGAATAGGAAAGTGCAAAGCAATAGTCTTGACAAAAAGAAAAGGTGGGAAAGGGCCACTGCAAAGACAATACTGGAAGGTTTGCATTGAGAATAAGTTCCTGAGCACAAAGCCTCTCAGCTGGCAGACACACCATTAGTTTTCATAAGACCATCATGCGCCATTTTTATTTATTTATTTATTCATTTATTTATTTATTTATTTTATCAATTTGTACTCATTCTAACAGTAAGTGGCTGTCGTGGTCGGGTGCCCCCAGAGCTCATTGACAGATTGATTGTGATAAATATGTTGTGGTATGAATGGTGAGGGGAGTCACTGCATAGAAACACATCCACTCATTTTGGTTTGAGATGGAATATTTATCTAGTTAGCTCCAAATGCTATATTGTAGACAGCTGGACTTGCCTGAACTTGTTTGAGTTTTTTTTAATTTTTTTTTACTTTTCACTTCTTCAGTTCTAACTAACTGGAGGGAGTTGCAGACTTTTAAACTCTGTGTGGTAGTGTCCTTACAGAGTCATTGAGGACACGTGTGAGCTCTGAGGTTCAGAGTTGTTAGGGCCACTAAACAGGCCTTCATGTGGGATGTTAGGGTTAAGTGAACCGAGGTGTGAATGAATGTAAAGCTGTCTGAGGAGGAAACTCAGTACTGTGTTGTAGGTGGGTGATAGATAGTATCGTAGACCACCTCCACTGTACAAAGACGTCTTTTCAGTTTGATATAAATGGATTATTTCACTCCTCTTTCAAACCATCTGTCCTCTCTGGCCAAGATGTTAAAATGTCTTCAAGAAACCAAAACACGTCCAGTTTCCTTCGATACAGCACATAGAATTACCATGACCGTTTTGACTGAGAACCTTCATCGACATTATAGGGTTAGTCTTATAACCTTGGATTCTGTTTTGTTTTTGACCATTCAAAAAATGTGGATATTCATCCGACTTTCAGACAAAATGCGCTGAGGTTTTCAACAACATCATCTGTGTATCATCAGTTGAGCTGACTGCAGCAGACAGTAATACTAGTTTGTAAATCACTATGCTAGCACTAGGTAGCTCGACAGGACGGGCGACTGCACTGACATTTGTGTGCGGACTGACAGCCCATCCCTCATCTCTCTCTATTGAACATTAGGGGCTACTGGGAGCAGATAGTACAACCATAACCAGGTGGTACATTGCACACTTTGATGATAAATATATATTGATAACTATAATCTAATAATGTAATACACACTTGATACTTAATACGTTATCGAAACAGGGAGGATAACAACAATTATTATTTTTTTATGAAACTAGATTTGTTTTTTGTTTTTTTGCAGTGAGAGCCTCTATCAATGAAAAAGAAATCACACATTTTAGAACACAACTAAATAAATCAAGCCACCTTAAAAAGCTTAAACCTTACAAATGAATACTTGGGGATTGCTTTAATCTGTGGTCTATTACAACGTTTTAAACATGCAGCCGACAAAACCTTTCACTACAGTGATCATGTAATAAGAAAGACAATTGTAGTTACTGCACTCTGTCTGGTGCCAGCTGTGCCACTATTTATAATCTCCTGAAACAGCTGGGCACTGTAGTTTGTGGTAAATGTGAACCAAGTAGGAGTAAATAATGCACTTGTAGGGTTCAATACCCATTTGATGTGTGAAAGGTATGTTGGCTGTATTCTATGATGTGACTACAATGCCTGTGTTCTTGGTAATAAAGGAACATGTCACTCAGTGCAACAGTGTGATTCACCAGTGTATCTCTAATGGTTTAACAATAGAGGTGTTTTGCTGAGAAGAATAAGACTCCATTTATCGTTGCTTTTGGTCCTCTCATGGAATGTGTTGACAGTGAAGAAAAACACAGAATATCATCAGCTGAATGCTTTCACACCAGTTCTGCTGATCATTATCTGCACCGTGTTTTGTGGTAACGAACAACCTGTGTGGTTATTTTCCAGGATATTCGGCCACGTCAGTCATCGCTCGGAGTGGCAGCTGGTAAAAATAGACTTCAGGTCCATCTTCAACAGGAGGTGTACGGAGGCAGATTATCAGACGTGGCACCTACATAACCAGGTACGCTCCATGCCAGCACAGAAATAAACGCAGGACTTGTTTTATCACACATCCTACAAAAAAAAAAATTGGTTGAGAAATGTAGATCAGAAGGAACTACATTCACTTGCTTCATTTCTTGTCAAAGCTTAACAGTCAACAGGCACTTCATATAGGATGATATCTGCAAATTAACAAGAAAGCAAGTAAAGTCTCACACTTTTTGTTATCTTTATTATTTTATTACGATTCGATTTCGAATTTAAAAGATAGTTCAGCTGAAAATTATTGTATAGTTACAACCTGCCTGGAGTTGTGATATATCTTTGATGGCCAGTGGATTGTTACATGAGTCAAATATTGAATTGTAAGTTACCAGAAATCATGATAAATACAATTAAAAAAAGATTCACAAAAGAAAAATAATAATACATGTGCACCATGATGGACAACAGGCACAGCCCCTCAAGCGTGAACAACAAAGTTACAGGATTGTCAAGACAGTAGAGAAGTGTTTGCTCATTCGCTATTGGCCTTTTCTGTGCAAATGGTTATAACGTCACCTGGAGCATTTCCCACTCAGCTGCTGCACATAGGTCACAGTGCTGAGGCCCTCCCCGCCCCACACACAGAGGTTCACTGACCGTGAAAACATGAAGAGTGACCAAACTGGTAAAGATGGTGCTGGAGGGTGATGCCTTCCGTTACTATTAGTTTGGTTAATTTAGAGGCATACCGTGCAGGATTTGTTGGTCCCCCTTCATTGAAGCACTATTTGAAGTCGGCACGACTCCCCACCTCATGAGGGGGACAGCGAGAGACAGAGCAGCAGTGGTCGAGCAAGCTAGAGAATGAATGAAGGTGGCATTAATTAAAGGAATACAACATTGTTTTGTGATTTAAGGAAAACTCTGTAAAGGAAATGCCCAAACTGAAAGCATTTGTAAAGATGAAATTGTACATGGTATTGAAATAAGACAAGAGAAACATGACATGTGTAAAAGTCAGAACAGGGAGTAGTTAAGCTTAGATGGAAATGCGTTATTTAAATCTGTCTTAATGCTGAGTTACATGTAAAGGGCTAAAAAAAAAGGGGGATCATTAATGTAAATTGCGAATGTAATAAAAACTCAACTCATTCCTAAATTACCTTGTCCTCCAAAAGGAATATTCTGCAGTTTTAAACACTTCCAATCCAGGAATTAATATTAGCTCTACCACTGACTCTCCCAGGAATTAATTGGCTGCATTTTTGCACCTTGACAAGACATGGTCCAGCCATACAGTAAGTTTTAACCTAGTCCTGTTTGAATTTTAGCTTTCAGTGTTCAGTATCAGAACATCC
>CAEMYA010000525.1:183439-224427 GCA_903131615.1 Diplodus sargus | reverse complement strand
AATGCACAAAGGCTGAATGTTCTGCTGAAAAAAAAAAACAAAAAAACTGAGCAGCAGTGTAGTGAAGGATGTAGTGAAACACTCTGGTGTTATCATATTTTTTGTACCCCTGATTTTATATTCGCTTCCTACGCATTGATGCGTGGCTAAAAATGGAACGGATGCTGGCAGCTTTTTGCAACTGAAGCTGCTTCTTATTCGTTCATCTCAATATCACAAAAAAATAAAAAAATCTCTAAAAAAAAAAAAGAACTCAAGCAGCACACTCACCAGTGTGACACATGCGAGGGGGAACAGTTGTTAAGTTAAGCGCACCAAACAGCACAAGCCTGTAAAAATTCACTGAACAGGGATGCACAACACGCTGAAGTAAGGCACCAGTGCTTCTCACACACAGAGAGAGGCACACACGGTTGGCTGCGCTGTGTAAATTATTTATGAAGGCAAGTTCCAAGAGTAGCTAATTTTTTAAACTCTCTCCTCTCGGTTCTCTCCTGGAATCGGGCCCACAGGGAGAGCCCTGCCTCATGGGAGTGAAAAGAATCTACCGAAAGCTGAAGCCCACATCCAGGTGTGTTATGGGAAAGACATACTCTGTGTCCATGACGTCGGGCCCCTGTGAATGCACAGAGGCTGATTTTGAATGGTAAGTGTACTTTTCTTCTTTTTTTTACATCACATAAGACTGTCCTATTTGTGTTCCTTTCTGTATTGTTGTTACAGGGGAATGCCACCACAGTCAGTTTACTTACATAGGCTGTGACAACATCATGTTTTCTGTGGCTAATGATGCCATCAGGGTTATTTTAGCTTGCGGGTGGAGACTGCAAATTTATAAATCAAAGCCCGGGTTACAAATGGGGGCAGGAAGTTCGAAATATGTGGGTGTTGACAAGGCCTTAAACATCTTATATAAAGACTCATGGTGGCCGCATTATGCAAAATGTCTAGTTTTGTTTTTTTACATGAAATTGTGCAAGGTCCAAAATGTCCAGCTCCTTAATATGAAACTTAATATTCCACTAATATTCAGAATAAGAATGCCTCATATAACCACCTCATCTGAAGAGTCTGATCCAGTCTTAATTGGTGGAAACCCTTGATAAACCGTTCAATAGGAACATCTTAGTGCAAACACTGATTGTTTCTCCTAGGCTGAAATAAATCTATTCTCTCTGGTTGAAAGACTTGTGGATTGTTGAAAAAGAATCAAAACAATGAGTTGTTCAAACACGTGTGCAAAAGAGGAACGAAGCCAAATCCCCGGAACCAGAAACACAAATATTGTTTTCCAGGACACAGTGTCTGTGTGAAAAGTGTACTGTGGCATGTGAAATGATATATATATATATATATATATATATATATATATATATATATTTCATTTCATTCAAGGGCTGACACTGTGCCCCAATTACTATGTTCTAATATTACGAACTAGTATGAACTATGTAATTCTTTCATAGTATACTGTTTTTAAGGTTAGTATACAAGAAATCCATTGTTGGTTCCTAATATGTTTGTACTGGAAATCGTTAAAAATAGCTCATAAATAAGTAGACTAAATTAATTCCTACACAGCTGGGCAATGTTGTTATTAATGAATGTTTCTCAAACAGGCAACAATAGTACATAGATGTTTGGAACTACCTCCAACTGTGAATGTTTACCCATTTGTCACACTGGTAACAATCTAATTTGTGAGTTGCACTGCGGGACAATGTACAAGAACAGAGTAAAGACTGTATTTGGTATGCATACTGACATGTTGGTAACACTTTGTAATCATCATTACGCGCTGTTTGTGGAAACAATAATTCATTGTATTGAATCCAAACATCAGAAGAAAGTAATGCCAAAAAAGGTGCCTTTGGAGGCCAGATGTGAAAACAACAAATAACAAAAGTTAACAGTTCAGGAACAGTTCACCCCAAAACATACACTCTGTCATCATCTACTCAACCTCATACAGATGGTAAATTAGGTTAAGTTTCACAGAGTACAAAACATTTGAACTACGTTAATACATAGCAACTCAAGTGAACGGGTGGAAAAAAAGGCTTCATCCAAGTCTCATCAAAAAACCAAAGACCACGTTGTTGGAAAATGTATGATTTACACCTATTTTTAAGTTAAAATCTTTGCTGTAGCTGCAAAGCTAAACACGCCCAGTGTGGGTGCACAGGCTCAACCATTAGTCGAGTGTGTAAATTATGTATTTTTAAATCGATTTTGGACCTTGGGTATTCCAGAGTCTTTGATTACATCCGATGAGCTGTATGGAGCCACTTAATCAACATTCAAGGTGGTATTTGTTAAGTCCCGATCTACTTCAGTTGTTTAGGAGAATGCTGCAACTCTGTTTTGCTGTGAAGCTCCAATAATGCTTTGTGGACTTTAAAACTTCCCCTAACTTTCATCATAGTGGTGGGTAGATAATGATTGAATTTAGATTCTTGGGTGAATTTATCCTTTAAGGAAGCTGTTTGCATTTGGCACTGAACCACATCCTTATAAATAGTGTGAATACATACTGTCATATGTCCCCAGGTTTAAGGAGACTGGCTTTAAGTGATGGATTAAAAGATATGACATCAATGTCATGCATAACCTCCAGATTATAATTATAGAGGAGCTCTGGCTACTGCTGCTACTATATGGAACCCATTCAACCGCCTAAACCTGCATCTGTATATGTCTGTTTGTGTGTGGGTGTATTTATGTATGTTTGGATGGTTACCTGAATGCGTGCCATCGTACATGTGCCAAAGTGGTCTGAGGAAAAATAAAAATTCACAGCTGCTCTTGTAGCTACTGTAGTGACTCTATATCACAGTTACAGTCGTACAGAATGTGTTTCCACAGCCTCACAACTGCCGTTCTTTGAACAATCAGCCGTATTAATGTTGCTTTTTTTTCCCTTTCACTTTGGACCCAAATCAGCACGTCTCTTGAGTGAGGCGGCTCTTGGAATAAGCACCATCAAAATCATAAATCACCAAGCCTAATAGCTTTCATTAACAATCACAACACTTCTGCATCTGTGTGCATGTCGTACTAATTGGGGCAATTTGTCCCCATCATTTTGAGGACACAGTGCTGCTCTGCCTTTTCATTTGTAGGACAAACAGCTCGTGGGCCGTGTTTATAAAGCACCAAGGAGGCACTCAACAATTGCTGTAACTACTTTGAAGTCAATACTAAAATGACATTAAGTTTATACACTGTTTTTTTTAGTTTTTCTACAATTGTGTATCACAATTTTAATAAGACTCTAATACGCCTAAACTACAGCACAGGCGATGTTTTTTCAGCTTTGAATATTTCATTAATTTTTCATTTACTTTTTCCTGTGAGTAATATCAGTCATTTTGGGAGTGTTATTCTAACCTGAAATAGTCTGTGTCTCATTGTTTAATGAAAATTTCCAAACACAGTCTCAGGAACGAAAAAAAAATAAAAAATCAATATTCTGGCTCACACAGGGATTTGGCGGACCAGTAAACGCGTGGTTTGCATCTTGTTGACTTTAATGGAAATGTTAATAGTGTCAATCGTATCCTGTGTGGGCTGATAACTGAGGATAACTGTTTAACTTAACTGCTGTGTTTGTGTCTATTCGGATCATAACAGCGATTACGGCTATGAGAGACGGACAAACGGCAAGTGCACCCCCGCCTTTTGGTTCCATCCATCATCGATGTCCAGGAGTTGCACCATGGGGATGACATTCCTTAACAGCACTGGGTAAAAGCACAGACATGAGAGCAGAGCAGAATCGACACACACATTGTTATGAATAGCTCAGGGTACATTAATTAGTTTCTGAGGGAAAAGAGGACAAGCAGGCGAACATGTGGGCTATATGATCAAATGTTCACTTTTAAAAAACAGTCATTACCCAGTGGCACTGATGTAATCTACTGTAGGAGAAAAAATGCTTGTGAGTCATGTCAAGGCTTTGAAAATAGTGTAAATGAAAGATTCAATACCCTCTTCAGTGTGAAATATGACATATGATATGATATGATTTAAACCAGATTAGGCCGTCATGGTCACATGGTTGCCGTGGTTAAGCAGTTGGGACAAAAACTACCTGGTTAGGTTAAAGAAAAGATCAAAGTTGGGGTCAAAATGTGCTAATGTGTCCAGACCACCAGCCCAATCCTTCTCCTCGCACAGGCTTTGTCGCTCTTACACTTTTAAAAAGATTTTGTAAGCTCCTCGTTTACTCCAAACTGCAAAAGACAAAACTAAAAAAGTAAAATAATAAGTTGGGGAAAAAACTAGGTTTCCTGAGTGACAGACTTGTTGTCCAGCCACAAGAGCTTGCTCTGATGTTGACCGTCACTTTTGCACAAGTTGCTGTTATATCTTCTAGAGCAACAGGAACAACGGCAACACTGCGACATCAGCTGCACTGATGAGCTATAGAGCCATTTCTTCAGTTGAGAAGTGGATCATGGTAGTATTTAAACTTTTAAACCAACCTGGGTAAGACGTATTTAAAGTCCTTGCAAAAAAGTTAAATTGGACATTTACAATTCCCAGACAAATGCTTATGAAAACATTGTCCTTTGAACAAACACTCATTTCTGCAAGTAATGGATGTGTTTTAGTCCTTCGACTGTGGAGTATTTGAGAGTGCTCTCAAGTACATATATTTCAACACACAAATTTGAATACTTAACCAAAATGGCAGACAGTTAATATTGTAAACATGGGGTCATTTCAGAAGCAGCCATTCTCTTACAGTTTAGATTCCTTGCCACAGGGCACCTGAGTCAGACATTTTCAGTTGGTGTAGAGTCTACAGTGTATGGACTGTTTATGAAGCATGGCAGACAGAGGAAATATGCAGCTCACTAGATTCACTTGTAACTTGGTGGCACAAGCTCAGATGTTTGAAATGGTACAAAATACATTTTTAAGGCTTGACTATCCAAACCATTTAGTCATTTACTTCTCATGTTTTGGAGCCATGCAGATAGCTGTTATTCGTCCAGCTTCTGAGATTTCCACCTTTATCTATCCACACCCCCGTACAGTCAAGTGATTCACACAGCTTTGACAAACAAACATGCAATCAGCAGTGTCTCTCTCCGAACACAGTACCCCTGCTTCTCTGGATAATTGAAATCAAAGTGCACTGCTGTTTTTTTTTTGTTCCTGCAACAATTGCTTTGTTTTATTCACATCAGGGTGACAGAGTTTTTGCTCTCCTGCAGTCAGTCACACAAGCTTTTTGTGTTTTCCAACCCCAGCTACAGAAAAGTGGTGTCTAATAACTGTACAGCTGGAGTCAGCATGGAGTACACAGCCAGAAGGCAGCAGTGTCCCATTCAAGCACCCAAAGGTCTCCACCTGGTCACCAGCGAGGGCACGCTGACAGCTACACTGGGAACCAATGTCACCTTCCTTGTTTTTCTTGAGGAGGTAAGCTGTTTTCTGTGCTTCTCGAAATGAACTGTTACCCCAAGAACATCTCATTATATTTAGAATGTATACACGGTTTAAGCAACATTAAGAAGCATTTTGTGTGATTTGGGACCCCCACAGTTTCTGCGTACCACAGCACTGTCATAAATACATAGCCCAGGGCTGTAACCATTTGTCACATATAAAGAAGGTGCTAACCACAAACGAAGCTCATCGCATCATATTAGTGGTATGTGTTAAAACTTGTATCTTAAAGTAAACATGTATGTAATGCTGTGAATCTATCCTCTCATTGAAGTGAGAGCGGAGCGGAAATGAGTGATAGGGAGAGTGGCTGTGACAGATACAGCATCCATACTATTACATGACACTGTGTCATCAAAACGATTTTGAAGCTTTTATTTTATGGTAAAAAAAAAAAATCATCATGCTTTAAAGTCTGTGATATTGATAACCCAACTTTTCAAAGTGTAAGTTAGTACTCTACAAAGCAGTATTCCCTTCCAACATGCAGTATCAAAGCGGAAGTGACACTAGAGAGACTTTCTTGTTTAGCTCTCCTGCCAAGTGACAACCACGTTTCACAGTCAAATTGTTAAAAATGTGGAGTAGGAATTGTAGTTGGCTGATGCTGGCAGCTGTGTCTCCTGCTTGCCACTATAGAAAATGTCCCCTGGCTGGATTGTTTCTATGGGGACAAAGAACTATGCTGAGCTCCGATCATGTCATCATCATACTGTTACTGACTGGATTTGCATGCTAAAATAAAACATACACAGTGTTTTGTGTCAGTATCGAATACAAAGATTTAGGACACAGTTTACACTCTAAAGCCTTCACTAACAGCCTTAATAGCCTTTGCTGCTCTTCTCAACCCAAAGTGATTTGACATAGTGACACAGCCACACCGACATAGAGCCATGAATGGATTAAGAGAGCTTGGAGCTGCCACTCAGCCTTGCTGCCAATTTGTGACAGGAGCTACTTGCAGTATTGCCGTGAAAAAAATACCCTGTGGCCCCAAAAAGCATTTCCCCACAGAGCACCATTATAAAAGATACGCCTTTAAAACCTGGAGCTTTGAAAACTGCATATCAGAACTCTTTGAATTGTGTGTGTGAGTGCTTCATCCATTATATCTGTGTATAAGTGTGTGACATCCCAGTGTTAGGTGATGGGCTGTGCATGTACAGCATGCGACACAACATGGAAGATGGATGAACCCTCTTTGATTTTTTGCACTGGGTGAGAAATTAATGGAATTTTGTCCAGTTGAAATAATACATCCGTGCTCACCTCTCCAGACCTTCACCTGGAGCTGTACCCCAACAAGCTGGACCCTGACATTCTAACACATCTGTATTTTTACATCACACAGAAAATCAACAGTACTGGTAAAATCATGTATGAATGAAATCAGTGAAAGTACAGACATAAATTAATCAAACCATCAGAAAAATATCCCCTTAAACTATCATTTTTGGAGTTACACTAATTTGTAATGTTACACCAGACGTCCCATTAATATTGATTATTGCTTTTAATCAACTGCAGCTACAAATGTCCCGGTAATCAACTTTTACAGGACAAAAGTTTGAATTAGCTTAGATTTTTCTTGATTTCTTGCAATTTAGTAAATCGCTCGTTTGAAACTAGCTAGTATTACTAAGAACAGTTATTCACAAATTAATATACTGAGAATATTGATAAACATCGATACAGAGCCGATGCAACTCAGTCTTCTTGGGCTTGGGTGATTCGACGTCCTGAAAGATTAAGGACTGTCCCGAATTATGGTCAGTTGGCCAGGATCCTCAATGTTGTCTTTTCTGTCCTGAAAATTACATTAAATCCAGGTTGTGATTAGTTATAGCCTTAGTAGTTTTGGTGCTGCCCACAGAAGGGCACTGTTGCCGCTCTCCATTGGCTACAGCAGGGAATCCAGGGTTTGGCAATTGCACAACAATTCATATAATAATTAGGACACAATTACACTTATGTCCAACAGGATAAAAAAGAAGTTGAAGTTGTGACATGTATATATCTAAAAGGTCAGCTTCACTGTGACATTCTGATGATCTGCAAAAAAAAAGTTCCAGTCATTATTAATTCTAGTTTTCTTCTCATGTAAAGTAGTTCTGCATGCAGGCAGCCATGAATAGGAGTAATGTTACATGGACAGGTGTGATAGGCACCAGATTGCTAAAATTAAAAAAATGCAAATAATTTTATGAAACAGAATGAACATAACTTACAAACTGTTGCATAAAACACAGTCATCATGCATCTTTTTCCTCATGAAGGACAGTTGAGTTAATGAATAGTATTTATTTATTTTTTTTACTCATGGGTTCACCCTAACCCTAATCTGGTAACCCTAATTATGGCTTTTAAGTACCAATTCAACACACATTAAAGTTCTACATAAGATACAGTAAACAATACAGTGAACAACAATTCACACAAATTCAAGCTTTCAGACTATAGACACCCTTTGGTGCACCTGTACATCTAAAGTACCAAACATAACTTTTTTGACCATTACGCACCTTATTCCCAGAAGTCTTCTGTGTGATGCAACAAGTTAGTTGAAACCTGAGTGATTGAGGGACCTGCGGATTCCCTGAGAATGTTCGTTCTGTGCAGGGCGACGGGGCGAGGACGAGCATCACGCTGGACTTTGGAGACGGCCACGCTGTGACCTACTCCAACGTGAGCTCCATTGAGGACGGGATCAAACACATCTACAAAACCGTGGGGATCTACCGGGTGACCGCCACCGGGGAGAACAGCCTCGGATCTGAGACTACCGTGCTCTACCTGCATGTAACATGTGAGCTACTGAGGAGGTTGTTTAAAGATACAAATGTACATGTGTATTTATTTAGATAGGAGTTTTGTCAGTGTTTTGCACTCGCACTTTCGTCTCTCTCTGCTTCGCACTTTTTATCACATTCTGTTGAAATGAGCCTTGTCAGCTTACACACACTAAACAGCACGTTCTGTGCTTTATTTCGGCACAGAACACACTCCCCCCCCCATAACCAAACAAACAAGCGAGATGGAACATACCCCATTACATTTATACTCAAGGCAGCTTATGCTTCACAGACGCTCAGCCCATGGAAGCCTACGCAGCCTCACATGTAATGGCGCTGACCACCCCTGGTGTATTCAGGGGATGACAGATGTAACAGAGCTGACTTATTGATCAGGGAGCGACGCTGCCCCCGCCAATCTGTCAATTCTATGTGCCAGCCAAACAAATAGAGCCACCGCAGGCTCAGGAGTGCCACGGATGAAAAATAACACACAGATGGCATCCAACGGTCCCAGCGCAGGAGATAATTCTGAACAAACTCATCCACACCTATAAAGCCACTCTTTTTTTCTCCATTTGAAACGATAACGTTGTTTTTTCTTCCCCTTTTTTGCACATTGCGCGCAGTGCATCGAGTTCACCATGTGATGTATATGTGTGTCTGAGTAGGTCAGCTGGAGTATATCCATCTCTCAGCTCCCTTTGTGGCGGTGAGGAATAAGGAAGTGAACCTGACTGCTGTTCTGTGGCCCAGCCAAGTGGGAACAGTCACCTACATATGGTGGATTGGAAATAACACAGAGGTACTGTGATCTCAAGACTTTACTTCTCTCTGAGCTTTTACTTTGTTACGCCTTTGCCCAATTGCAATTAAGTAAAATGCTGACTCTTCTGCTCCAAAAAGTGAGAATCATTATTTGTTAAGCTATTTTTGTGCGACTAGCTTGCAAAAACTGCGGCCTCGTTAATCAGGTTCAATATAAATTGTGGAGCATGCTGATGTAATAGAACTCAAAGCAGCTAAATCACTAATAGTCAGTGAAGTGTATCAATCCTTTTTTTTTTACTTCTAACTCCTTCAGCTAAGGTCTGAAACTGCTTTGCAGAGCTGATCAATCCTACAGTTGAAGGTTCAGAAAAGACACATTTTTTTACTAATCCCTGGTGGCATCAAACCATGAAGATAGTTAGATTTTTTTTCCACACAGATTTTGAGATCTCTGCCTTTGAAATGTCTTCCCCTTTATATAATGCAGGAAAGCGAGACTTCTTTTGTGCACATTAAAGCACAGAATAATTATATGTTAAAGGCAACCAAAAAAAACCAAAAAAAAAAACAAGTCAGCAAAGACTCTCCTGGAAAAAATGGTCGCGGTTACTCAGAAGCTGTGGATATTTATAAAATGTAATCAATTCGCCATTTTATTACATAATTGCATTACTTAATTAATCACCCAACAGCAGTCATTAAATTATGTATTATCATGTTTAGACAGAGAGGAAGTACAGTTTTCATCTTTAGATACTAGCAGTGAGCTATGTGTGGCTGCTTCCCTCACACTTTGCCTGGGTCGTGTTCAGCCGGGACAAAATCTAGAAAAACATAGGTGCGTTGAACACCTATGCGGCGGGCTTTATGCCGATCCTGCTGATCTTCCTATGGCTATCTTCCAGTACTAACGCAGCACAGTGCTGATATGTCTGGCTAAAAGTGCGTAATGGCTACGCACCCACCAAACACACCTCAAAGATATGATACCTGATGGGAAAAAATGCATTAGACTTAACTTAACTTGTGTAATAGAATTATATGGAAAATTAACATGCGTAATTGAAAATTTGTATTTTTTCTAGTGTGCAATCATGTGTTTCATGAAATGGTGATCCACCCTCACCTGTTACCTATGACCCTGTTTGAATATACAGTATGTTGTTTTATTTTTTGTTTAAATGTGTACATAGACAATAGACCAGCTTCTAAAATATTGGTTGAATCTTAGTAAGAGGTTATTTTCTTGGCAAGAAGAGACTAAAATGTCGAGTCGCTTAATAGAGTCAACCTCCATCTCTCTGCATGCTGGAAGCTCTTTATGTAGCAAAGCTCCCCTCTCATTATCTGTCTTCGTAATTGCAGCTATGTAAATGTGTTTGTTCGGCTCCATCAGGGGCCTTCCACAAGGACATCCAGTTATGTCGGTTTGTATCAAAGCGCAGCAGGATTAGCATCTTATAGCTTTTTGAAGAACAAATGGAGACGTGAGTGATGACAGGAAGGAGCTGCTGGTGTCACACAGGGAACTCTCTGTGGACCTCGACACTGTGCGAGGCAAGGCACAGAATGCTGCAGCTCTCACAGTGTGCTCGTATGTGTGTGAATGTGTGTGTTTTTACAGTGCACTAGCAGGCTGACACCTCTATAGTGTAAATAACAGCAGTGTGAGACCGGCGTTGATAAGGGTCTCTCACCGGAGCCCCCAGACTCTGACTCTCCTCATCTCCCCCTACCTCCTCCATGTCTCTCTCTCTCTCTCTCTGTCCCTCAGCAGCCAGTAATCACCCTAGAGGGAAGTGTTTCATGCATGTTCCCCCGGGAAGGCATCAGTACAGTTACTGTGCAGGTGTCTGTAGGGAATTCCATTCTGCAGGACAGGAAAACCATCGCCGTCCATGGTGAGCCAACTCTGTGACTGTGCAGCTCTGTAAACACACAGAAAACATGTCTCACAATAGTCTGCTGTGTAATGATTATTTAAGGATAACTTGGGTCTTATTTTATGTATTTGGCTGTGATCATTATTGCTAATAACATTGTAATATTGTTCCCAAGAGCCACTCTACATTAAGCTGTCTTTTTATCACAATTTTATTTTATCTTATTTATTTTTAAACTAGTGCAGTTCCTGTTCAAAACATCCTGTTCAAAAATGTAACATATGAGGCATTATTATTCATTTAACTCTTCAGGATTACATTAAAATTAATGCTCCACCTTGAATAAACCGTTGCCTGGGGCCCACACTTCTATGATCGGCCCCTTAATAATCCACCCCAGAGAGTTACAAAGCAGCCACAGTGGCTGGTCATAATCTGTTTTTTCATTAATTCATATCTGATCAGCACTGGCTACTACATTTAAAGTGTGATCAGAGTTAGTTGTGTGTCCGATGCTGTTTTCTTCTCCAGTGATTCGCCCCTCATATTCACACTTTAAGTAAGCGACTGTAATGTTGTTAAAATGAACTGCATGCAGTAAGCAGAGCTATTCATTTCAAAACAGGCATATTAGTCGCTTGTGTTGACGTAAACACTGTGGTTACATATTAGAGCATGGATTTAATTAGCGGAGGTAGTTTTCTGATAACATTATTATGATTTATAAGATAGCATGGCAAAGTTAAATATTTTTCAATTCCAATGTTTGCGGTGCAGTTGTTATACTGGTACCAATGTTCAGCACAGGTTATACGGTAATGTGAGGGGTTTATAGATCCATGGTTGTGGTGTGTTTAGACCAAAATATTCACGTTGCATTATTCATTTTTAAACCATGTCTACTTGCGTGACACCATAAAAATGACTGCAAACGCGCTGGACGCAGCACGCTGAAGTTCACCGCGCCGTGTCTAGATGACTACAGATTCTGGAGCTGATGATAAGATGTGCTGCAGGTGCAGCCTCAGCTATCAGGGAAGCCACATCCAGCCTCTGCAGAGCGCGTCTGAAATCACAAAAGTCCCAATCATGACAATGAACTCAAAACAAAGGGATTTCTCTGTGATCCAACTACAATAAATGAATCAAAAGGACGTCGAATTACCAACATAATAATACCGCCTTGTATAAAGCCTGAACTCGTGCTCGTTCAATGCTTGTCCCCTGTGTGACTGTCACTTGACTTGACAAATGTTGCGTCTCATCATTGACCTTGAACATAATCCAGTCACAGGAATAATTTGCGTCACATTTGGTCCAAACATGGCATTAAGCCTCCTGAACAACAGTGGATGGTGCTGCCAAGCAATGGCAAACATTCCAGCGCTTGGAGCTAACATTAGCTGCCGTACAACTTATACAGAATCTAGAAATGTTGCTGAAGAGTAGAAAACCTGTCTCCCAACTCGTCCAAATTCATTTTATGCTTTTGTTTTTTATGTTTTCTCTCTGCACTGTGCCAATTCCCGTTTTGCTTACGTCTGCTCTCTCTCCATGACATCACGTGTGAGCACAGTTTCAGTATGCAGGGCCATGAAGCTCTGCCCCCACCAACACACAGAGCACTGTTCGCTGTTTCTTCCAAAAAATGTGTTAGTACTGAATTTGTTACAGGTCCAGATTGCACCAAATATGACACTGCACTTCCTCAGCAACCTCTCAAGCGTAAAGCAGATCGGATGATATTGCTGTTTTGTTAGTGGAGCAGAGAGAGGCACTGAGATGAGGCACTCGAGAAGGCGTATATAGTCACATCCTACGGACTGTAACGGAAGAGTCCTTCACAAGAAAGCCACATTCCAGCAGCACTAAACTACTTAAACTAATCATCCACAGGCTTGCATAGACAACCAAGAGACAGGGAAGGTCAGTCCACTCACATATGGCCGTAATGCGTTGTAATTGTCACAAATTGTTACATAGAGCCCCTTTAATGAATCGGGTAGTTGCCATGTCTGCCAGCTGTTGGGGAGCTCTTTCCTAACCAATTAACGAAAAACCAAACCCAAAAGCCAAAGTCATGTCTGAGCTAACTCTACTGTAGCTTTGTGCTGCTTCGTCATTATCACAGCCTTGACATATGTTTCTGTTATTTAGAAAAGTTTGTTTATACGGTTAAGATTATCTATGAATGCCTCATAAATAATGTGTTATTTCTAAATGAAATACAGGGAAGCTGTAAAAGGAAGTGGCACCTTCTAAATGCTGAGATCTGGGAACACTAATACAGTTACTCATATGATGAGACAGGTTTTCAACTAACCACCCAGTTCCCCAAACATCTTTAAAAGAGAAAGTAAATCGTCAAATTAAATCCCCAGACGTAAACACCCATCACAAATCACAGATGGACCTCTTCATCTACAATAGACCTATTCTACACTATGCTTCTACACACACAGAATTCCTGTCCAATAAACTATTACAATTATTTACAACTATTAGAGCTCTCCATTAGCGATTTAGTGCATCATTATGTCACCGACAGGTCTCTAAGGCCCTCTGATCAGGGTTTGTTGATTGTTCCTCGCTCCAGGCTTGAGGCTAAAGGAGTCCGTTCTTTTGAAGTTGTTCCTCCTAAACTTTGAAACCCACTCCTTTTGGGCTGAAGATCTGCGGCTCCTACAGACATCTTTATGAA
This sequence comes from Diplodus sargus, assembly GCA_903131615.1. NCBI lineage: Eukaryota > Metazoa > Chordata > Actinopteri > Spariformes > Sparidae > Diplodus > Diplodus sargus. The sequence continues at coordinate 210,814 of CAEMYA010000525.1, read as the reverse complement.
GCAGCTGAGGAGCCACCTGCTCGTTTTTACCGCTGTCTATTATTTAGAGATGCACTGGATCGATAGAGGCATCGATATCATTTATTTAGCAGGCTGGTTGTAAGCAGGCTGGTTGTAAACAGACGTGACTGTTCCAATTTAAATACAGTTTATTTGTCGATGTTATTATAAACCTCAGTGTGATTACTGTTAGTAACCTTCATCCAGACGGTCATGATCGATCAGACACTCTGACACAGTAGAGCTCACTTTTGGTTTTACTATTTCGTAAAGAGGTTTAGATGATCCAGTTGAACTGAGTCTGAAAGACTGACTTTTGTGTTTTTATGTAGCAAGGAATTTTCTAGATTATTGGATTAGATTATTTTTTAATGCTTTACAGCCCCCCCCCCCAAAAAAAAAGAAAACAAAAAAAAAGAAAATTAAACTAGATTAAATGACAAATCAATAGTAAAAAAATTCTCACTTGTCTCATTTATTTACTCCTCGCAGAATACTTCCGGTCGCATCTGCTTGCCTTTTCATCCAACCTGGACGACCACAACCCTGATGTTGCCGAATGGAGGCTGGATGTGAGCCGAGTCATCAGGAACTCTCTGATCCAGGTGAAGCTCTCTCTCTCTCTCTCTCTCTCTCTCAGGTCCTTTCATAGAAACTGTTGGTTTACTCTGGTAAATACTGTGCTCGCCTGACAGGACCTCTGATGGTCTGTAAGTGCATCGTGACCTCCCTTAGGCTTTGAGACATGAATCTGACTCTTATGATGATAAATGACAAGGCAAGAGGGAGGAGAGGGGTAAAAATGCAGTTCAAGAGCACGCTGATTGCAGTGGCTTGCACACACACACACACACACACACACACACACACACACACACACACACACACACACGCACACACACACACACTGCGAGTTCAGGGCTGTGCAGTAACAAGGTTATGGATGAAGCATACAGAAGAATAAATGTCAGTATGCGCTTAATGTGTGTGCAGCACTGACCTGAGGGGACGCCGGAACTCCAGTGCTTTGTGCCCTGTCAAATGTAAGACATGATTCAAACCCACACCCGGCATTGTCAGCTGCAGGTTGTGCCTCATTAACTTCCTGATTTTTTTTAAACAACACCTTCAGAACGTCAATACTTCTGTGATTCTCAGGAAAAAAGCAATCTGGGTCTTGCATCATATTTTCACACTTTTTTGATCCTGCAAAATCAAAATTGATGCCAAAAATATACCCGGCTGCTCAGTCTTCAGTGAACATGTCTGTCTGTTATCTGTTACTGCCATCATTTCTTCATGACAACCCCAGCCTGGAAGGCAGTAAAGGGAAAAAAAAAATGAATAAAAAAAAACTTTCAGACGGAAATATGACACGATAGCTTAAAAAATTCACATTCACCAAGATTCAATGCAGCGAATCCATGTGAGAGCTGGAACGACAACAGGGGCTCCTGCAAGAATGAAGACATTCAGTAAATTACTGAAGTAGAATGGTACCATATAGGCATCAAAATCATCTACATGGTTCTCCTAATAAAGCACCTGAATAGAGAAGGTTTAAATGTTGTGTTCGTGCATGCATCATAGTAATCATCATCATCCCTCGTCTCCCTAATAGAGACCTCATACATTTGACATAGTTGTTCTTTATTGCTATAAAGAGTCCCGTAATGCTCTATCTCCAACTGATAATCAGTCCTAGGATCTCTTATAGAAAAAAAAAACAAAAAAACTCATTAAGGCATCGAGTGGTGCCTTTAGTCTTCCTTTCAGGCTGAATACAGCCTCAACAACCTATTTCAATAAAATAGGGCAGTCTGTGTGGTACCAGAGAAGTGAAACTCTTTCTTTGATTTTAATCAGAGGCAACCTAAATGAGAACATGACTTGACCCAGTCATTGCTTCTCTTATCTTGATTTTGGGTGGCAGACAGTTAAGAGATATTTTGCTGTGTAAAATCTGGGTCTGTAATAGGGGGTCCACGTCCGCTAGGGGGCCCTCAGAGTCACTGCATGGTGGTCGCCAACTTATCGTTTGATAACACTGAAAGATACATTTTTGGGGGGAAAAAAGTAAATGTGTCTGAAAATACAACATCAACATAAATCCAAGATATTATTAGCAAAAATAACTGGGAAAAAGAAATGGACTGTACACAACGCTGATGACAGGCGATCCACCATTCCTTGTGCAGTCATACAAGCAAGCTAACTGAATGTTATGCTATATCAGTGTGCAGTGACTTTCCATAACAGCGATCTGCCCAGCTACGTATTATTGTAACATTTTGGCCAAGTATGGCATGTTCCTGACAACTCAGAGCTCGAAGCTTCCCAGCTCCTATGAGAAAAAGTACAATGAAACGCCACTTGAACTGTATTCCAACTTCACGAGGGGACAGTAGTCTGATGTCACACAACAGTGGCAGCACCCACAAGGAGCAGTTTGGGCATTTGGCAAATGATATTACGATATTTTTCAAATATAAAAGTGCATAAAACAAAATCTATGATGGCATCTTATTATCTTTTGTCGTTTTCCCTCCTCTGTTTATTTTATACTTGCATGGAGACTGAACTGCTGAGGGTTCACTCATATATAGCTTTAGCTGTAATATTAATCCCAAGTGTACGGCCATCCCTGTGAGCTTCTTGTGTGACTTAGTCATTATAGCCACATAACTCACTGTGTATATATTTTGTAAAAGTACCAATAGTCATCCCTACAATATTGCCGCAACATTAAGCCATCGTTATCCTTCTCTAAGGCCATGTCACCCAGTCCAGTTGACTTAAAGTGCCATGCAGTCTAATCAAAATTTGGTTTAAATGAGGAACTATCTCTTTGAAGAATTAGTACTTATGAATATAATCAAGCTATTTGAAATGGTTTATAAAACATTTCATTGTTAGTTAACAGTGAAATAACTAATGAACTTGACATTTTTATACATATGTGGATATAAAATGTTATAGCCAGTTTTCAGTACTCACTAGCACATTGTGTGCAAGTTTGATATGGAGGATGCATGCGCCTCTTTTATTAAAAACTTTCCTCCCTCTTTCCCTCTCGTTCCCCACCAGGCCACGGGCGTGAGAGAGGATCAGCTTCTGGTCACCGTCCTCCCAGGTTTACCCACTGCAGCAGAGTTTTTCCTCCTCCCTGACAAGCAGTTAACGGAGGGGAAACCAGACAAGAGCTCTGTGCATTTAGATCAGGTAAACTACAACCGCTGCTCTGTCTGGGTCTGCAACATAATCGTGCCTTTTTATAGCTCTTGACAGTGTTTGTGTAGGTGGATAGATTTCAGCTTGTTATCCTCACTTTAATTCAACCATAACCCCACAGTAATGTTTGAAACATTCCTTCCTTTTGTCTGTTTATGTGAGTCACGGTTCAGCCTCTCTCTAACAGCAGCTCTTCCAGTAATTGCTCACTGAAAAAAAATAAATAAAAAAAAAATTCAAATTTAAGTTCCTCCTTCCTCCAGCAGATGCCAGTATAGATCCACTGAAGCATGTCCGGGTCTTTCCGTGAGTCTAATTCTAGAACACGCCTGAGGAATCTCTGCAATAGACTCATCAATAAGCCTGACAAGTATTAACAAGTTATCAAGGGGAATGACTCTCAGACTCCCTCAAGTCACATCCAGTGGGGTGCTGAGGTGAGGGGGTGGTGGGGTGGGGTGGGGTGGGTGGGATTCTCAAAAGAGCCTGAAAGGCCAGACAAAGAAATTGTCATGGTTGATCAGTTCACTAAATCACCAGTGCATCGAGACGGACCGAATTAGCTTTGAGCCTCATGTAACAGATAGTGGTTGATAAAAAATGTGGATCTGTGGGAAGAATTCCACGAGCGCCGTCGAGGAGGAAGCTGGGAAGGAAATCAATTTTTCCTCGTCCATCCCTACTCACACCTCCATCGCCTGGAAAGATCCTCTCCCCTACAAGTCAGCGATAAATCTTCATTCAAGGTTGGCATCTTAAAAGTGTAGAGCGTGCTCTACCTATTAGGATGTATAATAGATTTACTGACCCTGGTATACAGTGGGAAAAAAGAAATTAGTCACAGCATAGTCTAAATTTAAACTGCTAGGAAATATAAAGGGAGGGATGAAGCCCTACAGAAGCTACTCATCATTCATATCACAATTAATTTGGCAAATGAGGCAGATAAGATAAATGAAGCCTCTGCAGAGGAACAAATGGGATCTGCACAGAGAGAATTGAGGATTTTGTTTAGCTCTGTGCCCTCCGTTTGCAGGCCCATATATGCGAGTTTCATGAGTGGGGATTAAATAGAATTAAATAAAAGTGTTTTCATGGTATTGGAATATCATTTTAGGTTGCGCGTAAGGATTAGAACCTCAGCGATTGAACGAAGAATCTGTTGTGGACAAACAGATTGAGAGCGAACGAGATTGGACCGTGGCTTTCTATAGTTTACCTTGGGGTAAGGGTAATCTGCCTGATTTATATCAAAGTTAGATGTTCTCAGCGCAGAAGGTTACGTGGCAGTTTGGAAAGCAGAGATCAAGTGAGGCTGCATCCTATGCATTATGCATCACAGTGGAACAGTCCCACAGACAAAGACTCTTACATAAACAGGAACACTCAGACCGGGTTGTTGGTGAGGCAGTGAGGTTTCTTTGGGTCGTGGGGCCCTCACAAATAATGTTCAGCATTGACAGCGAATCAGAGTTGTGTCAAATCAGTTCTGTGGCCATTTTTTCAGCTCTTCTATGCTTGTGATTTCCTTTTCCTATGTCTGTCTGACACTAATGTTATTTTAAGATGTTTCACAAGTTAAAGTTAGACTAGTCTGTGTTAGCCCCCCAAAAATGTCTTTTTAAATGTGTTGTCGTTTTTAAACTGAAACCATATTTAGTCATCTCTTTTTGTAGTCAAGCATGGTGTCAACATGTCAGTTACACAGTTGTTGTTTTTTTTGTTTTTTTTTTCATTATTAAAAGGAAAAACAAGCTCCTTGGGGAAACACCAGAAATGCTCCTTTTTGTCTCCACCAGAAGGAGGGGCGGGTCGGTGTCAGGGTTTGACTGACAGCAGCTGGCACGCCTCCAGAAACACAACACCAAACGAATGCTAATGCGGCTCCATCTGTTGGATGCGTAAATAGGCAGCTGGTTGTCGTATCAACTTTATAAGATGAAAATATAAACGTCAGCGTTGTGGTTGCGGTCTGGTCTGCTGTCCCCAAGTGGCCAAAAAACAAATCTGCTTAAATCGACGAAGTTGTTTATCCGCTGGTTCCCAACCTTTAAATGCCCATCTATATATCTATATTTTCTATAATAAAAAAATCAATTCACAACAAACAAGAGACCAAATGAGGTGAACTGTGCCAGATATATATTCAACGTACATAACCTTCCTTTTAACCAACGTGTTACTGTGTGTTTTGCGGAAACATTCCATTGATTGATACAAGAAATCTCCATTAAACATGGTTCAGTGTTCCATTCACTATTTGCCCAATGTAGAGTGACATGTATCTGTTTTACAAACTGCACATGTAATTACCTCCTGCTTCGAGGCTACAGCAACATTTCACGCCTCCTACCTGATTGATGTGAGTGCCTTTTCATCCCTTTTTCACCTGCATACAGCAGCTAATGTCACACACTTTAATTTTTGGCAACAAGCATAAACGAGAGTGAGTTCCAAAAGACATGAGAGAGACGCACATCTCAAATAACCGTGTCAGGGAGGACAAATTACTCACATCCACTTGTTTATTTGGCTATCATCACAAAGGATAAAACGCTTACGCATTTTGGCGCATTCAAAATGTACAGGTTCAATTTAGCAATGTTTACAAGGGCAGAGTTAATGGACCCATCCCTGCTTCCGAGCCTCCTCTGTTACCTTGATTTAAGCTAACATTTTTTTATTTCTATTCGTGGCGGGCCTCTACCTTGGCGATCACTCACAGACTGACTCGGCAGACGTTTAAACCACAACACCTTCAGAAGTGTTGTCAAGGGCAAGTGATGTTTGGTTTCCAATTATTTTTCTGTCCGACATAAAAAAATTGAATTAATCTGCGGAAAGTTTGATCAAGACAACAAACAAATTTTTGCTCTTAAATGTCAGAACAGTGGTAATAAATGAGGTGTGAACACCTGGGATGGCTGAGGCTGAGGCCTGATGATCTTGGCGACGACCTCTCTCGATGCATAAACATTTTGTTTTTTTCAAGAAAATAAATCGCTTATCAAAGTCACGTCTCCCTCTGTGTGCCGACAGCTCTCCGAGGTTCTGCTTGGTGCTTTAAACCAAAACCTCGTCCAGTTCACGTTGCGGCCAGGGGTCCAAGTCACCGTGTATGCAGCGCACCTATCAGCAGGTAAACCTACACAGCTGCATGAATATGTTTCGAGCTGCCCAGGAGGGCCTTTGTAGTTAGTGGGATGGAACACAAAGCATGTAGACTATCAGGACACCTAGATACAGGACACTCAGGTATACTTTTATTATTTTTGCTCCCCATCTCATCTAATAACCCCACCCCTGTGTCTGATTGGCTCCCACCATGTAGCTACACAGAGACATTCAGAGAGTGAGCATCGTTACAAGTTTGTGTGCCTCTTCCTATTGGGGATGCTGCTACTGTCCTAAAAGGTCTTATAAGATAAAGAGTAAGAGAAGTCCATACTACTGTATATTGTATATTGATCATCTATAATTAACATAGGTGTCTATAATCCTGTTAAGTGCTGAGTGCATGATTCAGCTGGGTGGAAATACAGCTGGTGTGAGTTGTTACCTGCTGACACTGTGTGGCTCTTGTCTCCTTGTCTCTGCAGCACCCCTAGTGGACACAAGCGAAAACCACAGTGGCTCTGCTATGCTAATGCTGCTATCGGTAGTGGTTGTGGGTTTAGCTGTGTTTGTCATCTACAAATTCAAGAGGTAAAGTGTTCATGAAATGTCATGTCTATATAGTCATCTCGCCGTGCATGATAGGGAGGTGCTGAAAGGTGTCACGGAGTCCTGACAGCTTTGTAAACAAAAGCTGCCTGTGAGGCTACAGAGAAGGTTGATAGCTGCCTGTCAAACGTCTTCACAGGCACTTGGCAGTACTCCTTGGTGGAGAATTTGCTCTTCCCTCACACATCTGTAGGGATCCTGTGGAAATTCCTTTGTCAGGTCATTCTTTGCAAAAGAAATGTCAGTCAGCCATCAGCCGCTATCAATATTAAGCCCTTTGAGTGAAGGCATTTGACCTTTCTGAAATGTTAAATTATGTCTCCTCGCCAAGGTGCAGTTTCGAGGGAAAAGGGCACAAACGATTGTGAAGATGTGCAGACAAGCAGAGACAGAATAAAACTTCACTTTTACAGACCTTATTACTTTTAGGTCCTTGAATTTGCATTTACATGCAAATGTGCTTTATCGCATATGCAAAAGTTACAAAGAAGTTGAGTAAACAAGTGAAGTTGTCTGGCTGCGGATGGTTATACATAATCTACTCCCAATCCCCTGGTTGTGTCTGTAGGCTCTTGTCTTTATCCCTTTGCCTCACTGTAAATCTTTCCTCAAGGAAGATCCCAGGCCTCAACGTCTATGCGCAGATGCAGAACGAAAAAGAACAAGAAATGATGAGTCCAGCTAATCCAACAGAGGCCCCGTCCAGCTCGCAGCGGGACTTGGTGCATTCTTTGGAGATTCTGGACACAGAGTTTAACTCACGGCCCATCGGTGAATATCTGCTCTTACTGACTCTTACCTTCGGCTTGCATTTTAATTTGCTTTTCCTCATTGCTTGTTTCATTCCATTGTGCATTGTTTCACAAGACTCATCCTGTGCTCATTGTTTGTTTCTCAGAGGTGAAACGGTCCGGTGGAGAGGGGAACGAGAGCTAAACAAAGACATGTATGATACAAAATATAGTCCAGCTGCTTCTCAGTAGCGCAATAACACACTGCTCTCTTCCTAATGCCGCCCTTTTAACCACCTGTTACATTCCAAGCTTACAGCTTCAGTTCCATTGCGGAAACCCTGCATGTTGTGACTCCACCATTGACTGTATATCCAAAAGTGAAGCCAAAACACCCTCATCACTCTTTGGTGGCTGGCTGCGGCTACCAGTTATAGCCACGCCCCCTCCAAACGTAGCTTATATTTAATTTGTTATATGATGCTGTTAAATAGGGTGAAACTTCATGATTGACAGCTGAGCCCTACTTCCGATTGAGACAGGCAGATGTAAGGGCGGGAACTCAATACCGCAGCTCCTCAGCATCCATAGGATGCCACCAGCACAAGCTGGAAGCACTCCTGTCCAGGATATTTTGGCTTCATTTTTGTACAGAGGACGTGGAGAAGCATCATCCTTTTTTTATATATATATTATATATATACATATATTTATTTAGACATATATTTATTGTCTCCATTCATTCAGGTGTGTTTTTGCTGTAAATTGTCATCTATCTGTAGATTCTGATACGACTGTAGTCTGCGATGGACTAACATAATGTTTGTTGTTAACCAAAGTATTATGCAATTCTTCTGTCATGAGTAGAGAATTTCTGCTCAATTTCTATGGCTCTACAAATGTGACTTAACAGTGATTGATGCTTGTACCTGTTGTTTTTAGTATATATTCACTATTTGTGTTTAGTTTAATTTCCTTTGAAATGAGACTTGCTAACATGTTTTTTTTTATAATAATAAATTAGACTTATATAGCGAGTACTCAAACACTTAGTAAAGCACAACGACAAAACAATGAAAAACTAAATGAAGAAAACAATACAACAATAAAATAGTCAATGAGGAAGAGGACAAAGAAGAGAAAGAGGATGAGAACAGGGTTTGTTAAGGGTTTGTAGGCTGTCTTGAAGAGGTGTGTTTTTAGGGATTTCTTGAACATGGAGCGTGAGGGGGAGATTTTTGGGAGTGAGCTCCAGAGGCTAGAAGTGGCAATGGAGGTTTGCACACCAGAGAGTGTGGGTGGGAGTGTGCCGGTTGAGGAGCTCAGATAGGTAGGTAGGGTTTTGTAGGTGATGATAAGTAGTTTGAAGTGGATACGCCCTGGTATGGGGAGCCAGTGGAGGCTATGAAGGCCAGGGATGATGTCGTCATAGCCCAGCTGGCACTCGGCAACAGTTTAACGTCTGTTTAGGTTTGGTTGACCCCAATATCCAACATTGGACTGACACCGGTTTGCGATTAGAAATGAAAATCTGGTCGATGTGAAAACCCAATGATTGGTTGACATCATCCTCCAACATTGGACAGATGTTGAATTTTGGTTTGAAAATTAACATCAGGTTGGTGTCAGCATCGAACGCTGGATGGACAGCGAAGCTCCAATGTTGGACAGCATTAAATTGTGGTTGTTAATCAAAATCAGATATCCATCAAATTACGAGTTTTGGTAAGTACAGGTATTGTTGGCATGACATCAAACTTTTAACAGAGCCACGTTTTAGCTGTAAATGAAAAATCTATATACAGAGCAACTCGGTTGACATGAGCAGAAAAAAGTTAAACTTCTATTGGACAAATGACAAAGACATGCCATGAGTTAAGAAAACCTCTGCATTGAAAAAACTCTTCCTGCTAACATTGTTTTTTTAAGAGGTTTATTCCTGAAAACACAGAATGTTTGAAAACATTCTCACAAAATCCAAAAATTGAACTTTGACCACACTTTGAAATTAGTTTAAACAACCTATTCTGTGTAAATCTTTCCCTTCTTACCTTGTTATTTTTGTATTTTTTTTTTAGAAAGGTGTTTTTTTCATTCACATAACTGACTGGAACTCAGACCCTACTTTTGGGATAACATTAAAACATTAGAAAAGTTTTGCTCTTCAGAAAAGTTATTACTTTCTGCCAGTTATTCTCTCTGCCCACTCCGCGACAGCTGGCGTGCCTCAGTTTCCACCCTAGTCCTCTGGACACTATGTAAGGAATATTCTAAATTGTAAATCTATCGGGGTTAGATTTACAATTTCTAGCCCCCATAGATTGATGACAGGAAAACACGAAAGCCGGCAACTCTCTTTGTTTTAAAGACACATCACAAATGTACCAGAAACAGTTGTAACAGAAGTAAGAACAACAATAGACCCATTGTGAAAGAAGCGTCTGTGAAATGGTGGATAAATTCACGGTCACAATTTTAACCATTCAGTACAATGACATGTGGACAGTCTAGCAGAGCCGCACGATTAAATTACTTTATCCCCATTCAAGTTAGCCGGGCACTAAACCAGAAGTTGGCCGGTTCAGTCAGCAATCCAGGTATTTTCATAGCCGGGAAGTCAACTTTTTTGGCTTCAAAATGTCACTGAACGGCTTTCATATGAATAAACGGGGCTCCACCTCCAACACTGTGTCCAGTAATTAAACATCATTAATAGACCAAATCCAAAATTCCTTCCTTATTTACGTGCCACCACTGGGTGTGGATAACAAGTAATGATTTTGCACCGTCAAGTTTAGTGCATTCACCCGCGTCTTACGTTTAGATCAAAGCTGAGCCGAGGTGATAGAAACCTGTGTACTGCAAAGTCAATCGGCCAGGTGTAAATGCCGACTGTACACATTCCCATTGCACACAAATGTCTGATCATCGTGGATTTAAGTGGGATTTTTGACCAGTGGAAAAGGGGTATAACTGACTGAACTTGGTTAGTTTATTTGGAGAAGCACTCGCCTGGGAGGGGGTGACTCAGGTGGGGTACAAGGGGCAACAAAAGAGGGCACATTGACGCACGCTGCTATGCCAACATGTGCTGGGTGACAGCTCAGGTCTCCTGTTTGGCATTACACTAGGTGAGTCATTTCCACCCTTTTTTCATAGTTAATAGTGATGTGCAGGTTGACCAGTAACCTGCGGGACCCGGGAATGCCAGGGATCACTGCTGTGCATACCCGCTCCTCTCCATGCTGGCCTGAGCGCTGCTGTACGCTCCAATGACAAGCGCATCCAGTGACTGCACCCTCAGTTCCACTGGTCGTGTAATGGAAGCCCGGGTTGAAACTGATTAAATCCTCGGACTGTGGGCTCTATCGTACAGCCAAACACTAGGCTAAAACACTGAGTAGTTTGACACATCAGACAAGTTTTCCGTATCAGTTCACTGTTACAATTTGACGAATGCTTTGTTCATTCGTGAGAGAGAGGATAAAAAAGTTAACGTTCAAAGTTTAAACTTGTTGAAATGTTCCAACCTCTTTTGCTGCTTTATTCAACAATGAATACCAAAGTCTGGAATAAATACTTTATTCTTTAAATTTTTAATTTACTTTTTTTTTTTTTTAAGCTTAGATCCTCTCTCTTCTGAGAGCGGGTGACAAAGAGGAAAAGAGCAAAGAGAGACAGCTCTGATCTCCTCTGCTCCCAGCAGCACACTGCAACATGGACAGCAGCTGCTCTCAGTCTGGTCCTCTGTCTCATACATCAGTCTAGTGCAATCATGTTGTTTGTGTTTCGGGCTGAGTATGAGTTGTTGACTAGCATATATTTTAAGGGGTTTGGTGGGGTAGGTTGTCTCTCACAACAGACTTTGTGGGTGGGGGTATTAAAAGGTTATAACCTTTCCTGCTTCAGCTCACAAACACAGCTATCTCTCAGAAGTACGACCATGTTGGCAAAGGCAAGATGCAAGTCCCCTGAAGACTCCATGGCAGAGTCAGTCATTCAGTTGGAAAAAATGTAAAGGCTCTGTTCGTTTCTGGTCAAATAAGGAGGAGCGTTGCCCGAGCGTGAGACTCAGATGTAAAGCACTTTATTTTATGAAAAGAGGGATGCTTGGTTTTATAATGGTTTTGACACACTTTCTTTAAATAACTGTGACAGAGGTTCAGGAAGCACATCAGCACACCACACACACACACGGCTCTCATGAGGTCACACAGCCTCCTACGTCTTCACTGTATTACTGTCTTACACCATGTTTATCACAGAGTATATGCGCAAGCGTGTTAGACTACTTTATATGACATTTTCTTTGGTTTTCTATGGTGTTGCATCAAATTGAATTTCAATATTAAATCAATCAATCAATGATCAATATTGAATTATTAAAACTGTATTCAACCACCTCATGATTAGGCCAATTTTCAGAAAAAAAGGGCGTACATCGTAAAATAGAGAATTCAGAAAAAAAAAAATAAAAAACGATTTGAGAAAACATTAAATAGAATCTGGAAAAATGTAGAACTGATATTCCTCATAGGGCCCTATGTGACACATCATTACATTTGAGTGTTTCTGCTGGTTGCGGGCCGCTGTTTGTGTTTCTTTACTGCTGCGTCTTCTTGTGTTCCTCACAGCACAGTTGTTCCATACTGTCAAAAGCTAAGAAGCTATGAGTGTGTGAATTTAATTTTACTGCTTCTACACAGTACAGTCAGCATGATCGCACTTACCAGAAATCCCTTCTATCTCTGACATCTATAGCCACGATACACAAACAAGGACAGGTCATACAGTTTGTAAAAAAGCACCAGTCAGACCGTGAGAAACACAATTCTTCAGTCTTGTGAAACCAAGATTTAACAGTTTGGTGTTTGGCTTAATGGAGCAAAGCACAGAGATACATAATGTTAATGAAAACCTGATCCAGTGCACTCAGGACCTCAGACTTGGCTGAAGGTTCGCCTTCCAACAGGAAAACGACTTTTAAGCACACAAAGCACTCTTTTGGGAGATGTTGGATTTTAGTGTCCGCACACCACAGACTTAAAGCCAAGAAAACACATCAGTGTCTAATGATGTTATAATTTCACGTTGTGTGGACATAAACATTATGATGTTGAGCAGAAGTTGGGGTTTGGTTTCCTTACCTCACAACTAAAGTCTGTATTATATGTCAATATTTGTTTAGCGTGTGACATTTGATTTTAGTTTCTTGGTAAATGGACTTGCACTTATTTAGTCTACTGACCACCGTAAAGCGCTTTACAACAGTTCACCCATTCACACACAGTCATAGGCTGATGGCAGAGGCTGTGCAAGGTGCCAACTGCTAATTGCTCATCAAGAGCAATTTAGGGTTCAGTATATTGCTCAAGGATACTTTGACATGCAGCAAACCAGTGACTGTCCAATTACTGAATGACCCGCTCTACCTCCTAAGCTGTAGCCACCCCTACCTACCCCCTTTCTTAACACCATGACTTAAAACCAACATAATATCAGTGTCTAATGATGTTAGAATGTCACGTTGTGTGGATGTTAACATTATGTCATTTAGCAGACGTTGGATTTTGGTTCCCACATCTCTCAAATAATTGTCCGTAGTCCGTACGTCAAGGTTATGTTTGGCAGACATTGGATTTTGGTTCATAGTTAAATTTGAGGAAGTTGGGTTGAAGCCAGGATTTAATTTCAATGATGCAGTCAGTGAGGATAGAGTGAGTGGCAAAAGAGATGGCTTTGGTGGTGACGTGGCACGAGTGTCAACGGCAAAGCAGTGAAATGTCCAATATTAAAAATATTACAGTCATATAATGTGTTTTAATAGTATTTAAAGGTGTTTTGGTAACATTATTACAGTTTCTATGTCTACTTGACCCATTAAGACTTGACATAATGTATTTTCTTAAGAATGTAACCATACCATTTCTATTAGTGCACTTCTAGAAAGCATACGCCCCCAAAGAACAATAGTGTCCCAGCATCAGACTGTACATTTTCAAAATGGTTGCCATTACTTTAAGTTTATTAGAGAAAATATCTGCTGGCCCGTCCCCATATCCTGGACTATTCATTACTTTAAAGTGATAGTTCGGGTTTTTTAAAGTGGGGTCATATTAAGTACATATCTATAGTCGGTCTGTTTCCTACCGTAATCACCGATCAGCGCAGCCTCAGTTTGGAGAAGTAGAGAGCCGCTCCAGCCAGACACTCAGCTTTGTACTGCAGTGAACGGGGTCCAGAGAAAAAGTGAAATAAACCACCTAAAACAAGGCTCAGCTAAATAAATCTGTAACAGTTCAAGTGTACGTTGTCTAGGTAAAATTCACACCGCTTTACATCGCCGTCAGACCGCGCTTTCTTTTGGCACTACATTTTCTCAACCGCAGAACCTCCGTATCCCTCCGCATGAGCGCTAATGCGGAGGGATACGGAGAGTTAAGTTTTGTTTTCATCCAAAGTAAACCTCTCGTCCAGCAGCTGAGCCTCGCGCTGTATTCCGCTGTTCGCAGATCAGCTGTTGCCCAGCTGCGCTTATGCGTAGGGATACGGGGGTTCTACGGTTGAGAAAATGTAGTGCCAAAAGTAAGCGCGGTCTGACATCGATGTGAAGCGGCGTGAATTTTACCCATACAACGCACACTTGAACTGATATAGATTTTTTTAGGTGAGCCTTGTTTTAGGTGGTTAAGCTTTTTCTCTGGACCCTGTTCACTGCAGTACTGAGCGTCTGGCTGGAGCGGCTCTCTACTCCTCCAAACTGAGGCTGCGCTGATCGGTGATTATGGAAGGAAACATATCGACTATAGATATGTACTTTATATGAGCCCATTTCAAAAAAACCAAACTATCCCTTTAAAAAGCGCAAGGCTATTTAATTGTTCTATAAAATCATCATTATATTGTAATGTAAGTAATCCACTTTAATACACCGAGGTAACCACAGCATGTGCATGCATGAATAAGCCAGATCTGTGCTCCAGAGGAGGGCCTTCATCAGGCTGTGGGACATTGCAATAAACTTGAGCTTTGGTTCTTTGATTTCCCAACATGGAAAATTACAATACAGCCTCACTTGGTCTCATATGAACAATGGCCTATGGCACCTAATATCAATTCATGGTAGCAACATTTGAATTTATATTACTTTGCAACAGACGTTACTGCTACCTCCCAGCATCAGGACGCAAATAAGACAAGGTTAGCTGTGACCTGGTCAGAACAGTGGTGCCTTTTTCCAGTGTTCTATTTTTCCTCCACATGTTGAATCGAATCAATTAGCCAGCCATGTTACCTGAGCTCTTCCCCAGTCTGCGTTCCTTCCACACCTGCACTGCATCTCCCTCATTAGACTTTCCCTCCTACCAGCGATTTCCTCACCTCTGTTTCTCCACCTCACTCCACCTGCACCTCATCCCCTTGGTGGTTTGTTTTTTATTTAGGCCTGTGTTGGTGCGTCTGGTCAGTGCTCATCTTCACATCAATCCTGTTGTCATCTTACCTCCGTCCTGCATTCCTGTGTCTTTTCCCCTGTCTTCATGTGCTCTCTGTGTCCCCTTTTTGTTTGCTGTTTTTGTTTTACTGTTGTCTGAATTCTTTTTGTTTGCCATCTTTTTGTTACCTGCTTTTTTTGCTTATCTTCTTTGGGATTTTGGATTGTTTGGACTCGTTATCAGCTTTTACCAAAGCCTGTCTTTGTGGTGAATCTGCTTCTGTGTCTGCATTTGAGTCATGCTTGTGTACATCTAACTAACGCTAAAGGGCCAAATATTGTTTTCAGAAGAAGGTCATACTGACGATTCATCAGGGTGACTGGCCAAAACACAGTAACCAAATGAATGCTAATTTTTCTCCATACATGCTGAAGGTGTAAATAAGCAACTGCTTGCTAACGTGTTTTCCATGTCAATATGTCAGATGTTGTGTTTTCTGCTTGTTCCACGAAAAAAACAATGAATTAACCTTCTTTAAAGTGAGGTGTGTAGGATCTAGGAGAATCTTTTGGCAGAAATGGAAAATAGAATTTACAATTGTGTTTTTAATCACCTGAAACTAAGGATCATTTTATTACCTTGTCTCGTATATCTATAGAAGGAATATGACTTCCACAGAGTCTGCCATGGACAAACCAAACACTGGCTCTTGAGAGGGCTGTTTGCATATTTTGCTTTTTAGTGGGAACTGGGTGGTGAGGGTGGGATGGGGGTGTTCAGTTGGTTGCAAATCCGCAATTGTCCAGAAGATGCCACTACATCCTACACACTGGCCCTTTTAAAGTATTGCTACAAGTAACGCGTGTCTCTTTCCCTGTCTTGTTTGCCCCACAGGATGTGTAAAACCTCATGTACATGTGAAATTCTCCACAGAACTCCCCACATACATCGTCTAAATTCTGGACTGGATTCCCACTCCAGCTGCATCATGAATATTTTTTACCATTTGGGACACAATGGTTTTGAGCTTTATACCTGTGCATGTTGGACCCTGCTTACACATACTGTGCTCTGTTCAAACCAGAAGAAACTGTGTACAGGTTTTTAGTTTTCTTTTAACATGCTGTATGTCGGATAAATTCAACATTTTAAGAATTCTATTTATTTATACAAGTCAGATACATCATTTAGAGGGAGTACGCGCATGAAATAGAGAAGGGGAAAAAAGAAATAAGCAACAATGTTTTTGGTTTCGCTGACATCTCTGAGATTGTTTTGCTGTTCTATAAAGCAAACAGCAGTAGAGTATAATTTATTCATATGAATATACTTTTATGAAGTATGTTATTGAAGTGAATTACACATTCATTTTGTAAATCATGAATGTCTGTTGTAAATTTGTGTATTTTAATAACAAATGACATACTAAACAGAAACGCTGTTATAAAATATGAATAGGGTACTTCAAAGCTTTTGGCCCATTGTCTCTTGGAAAGCTGATTTATGGCACAATACGCATTTTCTACTGAAATGTTTTTGTTTTTTTTCTGATATTTATTTATTAACAGAAATACAGGGTTTGGTTTTCTGGATACATTTAACCTTTGCTGTTAATCTTAAGCTTCTGCTATTATAATGATACATACCAGTTTGTAAAAATGTTCTGTGCTTCAGGTTAAGACCACTCAATAGTTGAGGTGTCACAGTGCACCCTCTGACCACAAGCGATCCCCAAATATCACCAGACATCACACCTTTGAGGAGTTAAAGAGGAAATGGGAGGAATACCCCACAGAGAAAAGTAATACATAGTTGTTGAAAGTCATACCCTGGTCACAGCCAACATCCCTACGAGAGGCAGAATATAATTTGTCAAGGCTCAGATTTACGGAGGCAGTTGGGATGAGATACAACTACTTTGTGGGGGAATCCAAAGAGCATGGCTGCATGAAAGAGAGAGACAGAGAGATGGAAGAGTGCTTTTCAGGGTTGTAAGAGGGTTCTGTTGGATAGAATAACAAGAGGTTGACTTGTTGAATACTTAATGTGGCCAGTCAAGCTCAAGGCCGGCCAAGGTTGGTGACACATTTAGGCTATTGTCCTGACCCGCTCTCGAGTCTTCATCCCAGCTCATTAGAAGGCGCTGCAGAGGCAGGAGAACTAGAGCGCAGATGCTACCAGGCTACACGGACAGTTAGCTTGTTCAGGGGACTGTTGAGCCCTGCGGTACATTGCGTGTGAAATCTGACAGATGTAAATGCCTGATTGATGCCTTTCAAATCTTCATAGGCAACGTTACCAGATTTGTTTAGCCTCTTTTTACTTTTCAGAGATTTGGAAATGCAGAGGATGAGTGGTTTTGTTGGATTTGGATGATATTTCCTACAAATTGCCACAGTAGATACACCTGAAACCCAGTTTGTCAAGACTGACAAGAGCAATTTAGAAGAGTGACAGTTCAACATGGGCATGCACTGCACACCGGCTGCTCAGTGTAGTGTTGATTCGTTTGACATCCTTAACAAAGAAGACCGTCTGCACACTATGCCAAGTAAGGAGGAGTTGTCATTTTAAATATAACGCAAGTAAACTGCTTCTCGTTCCATTGCAGCATATCAGGGGAAGTGGAAAACTTGATCCATGGAGTGAAGAAAAATGGATTTAGTGGTGAGCTAGCAAGTTTTTTGTAGTTTTTATTTTACCTGCTGTGAGAGAAATCCAAACCCTGGGATTGCTCTTTAGTCAGACGCTTGCCTTTAAAGATTACAGGTACCAATAAATGGAAATGAAGTAATACTATTGGCACAGTTGTTTAAGGTACTGCACTACCAACAGGGCAATTTGGCCCACAGAGCCTCATAGGACCCAAAGGCACCTGATTCACTGTAGATAAATATGTTTGTGATAATCCACTTAATTGCAGATATGTTTGGAGTGCTGTATGTACAATTAAAATGTATTGTAAATCAAAATAATGAGGGCCTTAGGCAATATTTGCATCATTACCTAATTTTGAGGCCCTGTGATAATATCTTGTCCACTCTTTGCATTATGATTTCAGTTCATATTATAATACATGGTATATTTTGAAGTTAGCACTGTTTACCAAGGTTGAGAAAATGGAAAGGTTATGAGGGACCCATATCTCATTTTGGGCCAAGGGCCCCTGAGTTGGTTCTTCCATCCATGGTTGCTTATTTACGTTACTCTAGCTAACAACCAAAAGATTTGCAACATTTGCCAGTTCTTGATCACAGTAAGTAGCAAACAGTTCCATAGGCAGTGTTACTAAATAGTTCTGCTTCTAGTGGCTCTCCACTGCAGATTGGGTTAAAGATAACATGTTACCTATGTATAACATCAGTTAAATCAATTATGTAATACACATAACGTTAGTCACTTTATGTACGTGACTTAACTATGTGAGTAAGGCAAAATAACTCACTGTTGACCTTTTTGGTTTCCCAATGGCCATGACCGTCAATCTCCTGGGCGAAAGTCCTATGCTTGTATAACTGAACTGTCCACCACAACCTCCTGCCTATACATCCTTCTTCATACTACTTAACTTCCTCCTTTGATTCAATAATAATTACTATGACCATTAGAGGTTGCTGCCCCACAGCAAACGTCAGTATGGTCGGTCACGTTTTTCTGACGTGGGCAGGCAGCCCTATGGTAGCCCAGGACTGACAAACCAAACACTTGCTGCGGAGGGAGTCTTTGTGTCTTTTGATGCCACTGTAGGGTAGGGTGAGGAAAGGAGTGTTCCATTTGTTGCAATCTGTACCTTCACCACAAGATGCAACTAGATATAAATAGCATTCTATTGTAGAGAATTGGGAAGCCTGTGACCATGCCCATCAGATTTTCCTCCATTTTGTTTTAAGCTTTTTTGTATTTGAGTGGAGTAAAAGACAACTTTGTGCTTCTGGTAAAAGAGGATACCTAAACAAGCACATTTAGTTGCTGCATGCTAAGATGATTTTGATAACAACTCTGCATCTATATTCATTTCGACTGTCGCTGTCTGTGTTCCATCTGAGGTTGCAGGAAAGATTTTGCACTCAGCTCTTAGGTGATTTATCTTGTTCCACTGCATGGTGTATAAGGGTATTTTTACACAGTGGTGGTTGGATTTTTTATAAATCAGCAACATCAATGAAATGTCAAGGAATGCAGCAATATAGTAATAATTGGATTTTCTACGCTTAGGTTTAGCAAAGTAAGGATGTAAAGTTGTATGCTGCAAAGATTTTTCAGATTTAGGTGTATTGGCTCTTGTCCTAACAGCCTGAGGGAGACAGTAGCCGTAATTTCAGAACTACGGTCAGAAACAGAATAGTACTAATAGTAACCTCTGCCTGAGGGAATAGGAAATGACTGGCCAGACAGGATCAGGAGGTCCATCTCCTTTCAGTTTCACAGGGAGGAGGACAGGTCGAACGGACAGGAAGTCCGGCTAACACGAGCGATCCCTGGCCTTCTGGGTAGGACGAGCCGCGATGTGACAGCTCCCAAGGGTGTGGGGAAGAGTATCAAGCTGTAGACTAGCTCTGAGCTACACTTTCTCCCCCCCCCCTCTCTCCCTCTCTCTCTTTCTCTCCATGTCCACCTCTCTGCAGAATCAGCAAGATTATTATTTTTGTAGAGAAATATTAATAATAATAATGAAAAAAAGAGTTTTATTACTGTACAGCTTTTGTATAAGAACAGACGGTAAGGTGTTACAGTGTTTTTGTTTGACCTCAACTGTGCTGTGTGTAATTGTTTTATGCATTTATAATCATATTTATTAAATAGAAAGGAGTCTGTTAACTGTGTTCTCATTTTCTTACAATATTTGTAAAGAAATACTATGTATTTGCCGAGGTAATATTATACCTATATAAAAAAAACAAAAAAAAACACAAAGCAAGCATGTGTTCGTATTTTTCTTCGACACACACATCTGTTTATTTACTGTCATCCAGACAAAGCTGATATGAATTGGATCAGAGGAGGGAACTTCTTTTCGACATTTGTGTTACAAATATGTTTCTGTCAGAATTCTCAGTGGCTTTACAACAAGTACCCACCGATGCTCTTGGGAGACAGCCCCCTTCACATCCTAGGAAAAAATGATCTGTCTCCCTCAATATGTTACTGCTGACACAGCTATGTGATTTAACAAAAAATTGAAAGATCATGTTTTTAAATTTAATTTCGCATTTTAATCTTGCACAAATCTCTCCTTGTGCTCAAACCAAATGCCTTATAATTATCTTCTCCAAAGTCGATTCTGCATTGCAACTACTCAAACATTGTGACCACTGGAACAAGTAACGAGCCTTCATTTGTAACTGGAATTACCGCTTATTGCAGAGGTAGCCTTGGGATTAAGATTTATATGAAACCATTTTAAGGCTGATCTCAACACAAGAGAACAGCCAGTGCTCACCAAGAAAGTTACAAAACGCCCAAAGCAGCCATCCTGTCATAAACATTCAGTTTTTGAAATCTGTTAGGATTGCTATTTTAAATCAAATTTGACAATTAAATAAAATCAAATGCTGCAGCTGCATTTTGTACTGCAATAAAAAACTGCTGCATTTTGGTGTCATTTATCGCCATAGATTTATATATGCTTCTGTCCTCTGCTGTCTGTGCAAGGGTTTGACACACACTGGCATTCAGGCACATGTCTTAATCTCTGAAATCGTCATCACTTTGTACGACAAAGGATAAATGTAGCCTACTGACAGGGACCCAATGGTGAGTCAAATGCACCTCATGAAAAATGTTGTTATTGTTATAAGATAGCATGGAATTTGAGTTCCAATGGCACTGTTCATGTAGGCTGCCCAACTGTAATAACGGTACTGGTGTTAAGCAAAGATTATCTGACCAGGTGAGGGGTTTACAGATTTGGTCTTAAGCCCACTGAACTGTTCAGAGTCATTGTGATGCCCCAATAATATCAACAGTGTTTGGTATTTGGGATTTAAGAGTGATTACATTGGTACATTCCAAGCGGGACCACAACAACCAATGAGAAAGGCATCCCGGAGAAGCTGATGGTGCCGCCAAGCAACGATAAACATTCTAGCCCTTCAGGTTAATGTTAGCATACTATTATGGATATACACAGTTCTCACTGAAGAACAGAAAGCCTGTGTGGACTGCGTCTCTCCACTCATCTAGACTCTTTAAACCTTCTGCTCTAGGTTATTTTTCTCCCAGCAAGGCGTTGCAACAGCAAGCTGCTGCACCATGCTCATCACCATTTTGTTAACCTCTGCTTCCCCACAAGCACATGAGAGGGATCACCTTTTAGTCCAGCTTCAATCTGCAGAACCATGAAGCCAAAGCACTGCAGCTACGCTGCTGCACAGAGTGGTGTTGCTGTTTATTAAAAAATGTGCACTTCTTTGGGTCCTCAGCAACAAACCTGCCAAGTTTGAGGTAGATGAACGGTTCTTGAGACATGCAAATGGCAGACAGACAGGCAGACAGAGATAGTCGCCACCGTCCGACTTGCGTTTTCAAAGTAGAGGAAATGGTCTAACAGCATGACCCTTCACTTCCAGGTCAAACGGAACAGGTGATGCTCTGCTCACAGTTTGAGTTTGTGCTCAGGGGATTCAGACTGTCAAATGTTAGCACCAGCAGCTTTGATCATCACCAGTTTGATAATCCCTGCTGACTCACATGCTATTACACAAGCCCTCAACTGCTAAAATCATCTAACTGAGTTGTGTTTGAACTATTTTTTGTATATGTTGTCATCAATATACTTCCATATGTTTGATCAACGCCATCGCCTTGTGTGTCACGAATGTTTCACTGCCTCCTACTTTCAGGTAATAGTATTGGAAGTGGGTGAAATACAAGCTTACAAAGTTTGGATGTTCTCTGGAAGTACTTAAACAATTTATATTGGCTTTGCGAATGTTTCCCTCTAAATTATTCCCAAACAGCTTACTTTGGAGAAACCTCAGCAACCTAACCGTTACTTGACTTTAAAAAAGAGAAAAAGTTCTATGTTCACTTTCCCTTTGCTGCTGAGGGCAGTTTAGACCCGTTTGTCAAGCAAAGAGGACACTCTTATGAATAGGCATGAGTAACTAAGATGCAGTCATTAAAGATGAAAATGTTAATTTCAGCATGAATATAACCTTAACAAGTTACAGTGCAGATTATAATGATGCTGCAGTAAGTGATAGTGCATAAAGGATAGCAGTAATTACAGCCGGCTCTTCTATGCTTATTTATGCGGTTCTTAAAATAGCTGTAGTTGCAGCAGCAGTGGTGATAATGATGATGGCCACAGCAATGGCAAAACTAACACGGACTGAATGTTCCGCTGATTCATATGGATGTTGCCGGTACATACCTCAGCGGAGGCATTCAGGGAACACATATCATCCAAGTAACAATAATGATGAGTGTGTTACTCACTGGCAAGAATCATCATATTCAAAACATATCCACAGGCCGCCATTGTCCTTAAAGAAAGAGACGAGAGAAAGGCCACAGGGCGGCGTCATTACTGATGTGTGCTGATGCTATTGCTGCTGACGAGAGTTGAGGGGGCCCAGACAGAGCGGCCGGGATCCGATTGCAGGGACGGGAAGGAGGGATTGATGGACTCTTAATCGCTCTTCGCCAGAAGACGCTTTAGCGCCCCAGGGAGAGGGGAGATTACCAAGGGATCAATTCCAAAACAGGGCTGGCTCTGCTGACATCTCAAGGTAGTGCACTGCAATGGCCCCATGGGAACGGCTGCCAATACAGGCTGGTATTACTGAGGATGTAGTGTGAAGGAGAGTCAGATAGAGACGATGAGAGGCTTTTGGTTGAAGTAAATAGCAGGAGGATTACATAAAGTGTTGCAGTGTTAGCAAGGGTGAGACTCTAAGACCAGGTTATAGCAGCACCAGGGAGAAAGAAAAACATGACATCACCCAATAGGGCTGCAGCAGAAAAGAAATGGGAATAATCGAGATATCAGGTATGGACACGATGGATTAAATCTTCTTGGCACTCAAGATGTAAAGAGGTCAAACTAAAGAGCTTATGAAATAAAGAAGAAAGCTTCACTGTGTAGTAGTGCAGTGTTTCCCACAGAATCAGACTTTAATTGTGGCTGTCCAGCTGTGGTGCCACGAAGCATGCGCACTCAAGACTTCCACCGACTGAGTCAGCAAATATCCTCTTTGGCGTCGAGCTAACTTGAATGAGGATAAAATATTTTAATCGGACGTCTCTGACAGTAAAACGAGTCATTTTGCGGGGTTGAGTCTTTTATTACCATTTTGACACATCTTTCACAGTCTTAGCTTTTAGGAAAAAGTCTGCAGTGCATCACAAGACGATGTCGTGGCTTGGCCCCGACGATGAGGCCAGTCATCTTCTTTGCAAAGGAAGTTATGGTCAAACCAACCACATTAAATAGTCCTCCTCCTCTTCTTCGTTGGTGTTACTGTCAGACTAAAAAACCGCAGTATCATCCACTGTATCTGAGTATATAACATGCTACTCATTGACAGGTGAGCTGTCTTTAGTGAGTGAGAAGACTAGGATTATAAGAGTTGTTTTCTTCAATGTTAAACAACCACTATCACACGTAAGATCTACCTGACATGACTGATGTTCACGGAGGAGGTAATGATTGGCAGCTTCTTCACTCTCAGGCATATCAACAAATGTTTCCCTGAAAGTTATTGCCACAGGCGACAAAATGAAAGGCACTGTTGCCTTGAGTAAAATTCAGCCCAGTCACCAGAATGAATTGTTGGCAGTTAAGAAGTTTGCAAACCACTAACAGGTTCACATTTGTACATGTCGTAGGATACCTTCCATATTGATATTATTACAATACCTCTCATATTTCAATTTTGAGACGTGTATGTTTATGACCTGACTTCTATTTTAAGATACTGAAGGGATAATGGTGAAGTTGCAGGTGAGAAGGCTGTCAAGTCAGAGACTGCATTTCAACATTTATACGCATTAAACCACTGGCTTTTTTTAAGGAGATCTCGGGACAAGTTCAAGCCGAGTTTGTGGCAATGAAAACAGGTACTTTAGGCTAAAATAGGATCACAACATGAAATACGAAATTGGACCTAAAGATACATAAGTTGCAACAAACAGAAATGTAAAGTCTCAAAATATCTATGATTAGTGGTCACTCAGCGAGGGCAGACGAATCAGGCAGGGAGCAGGCAGAGGCAAAGTCGTAGGGAACACAGCTGAAGTCGGTAACCAGGAAACACTAGGAGATGATTAGGATCAAAAAGGCTGGGACGTATCTGCACGGAGACAAGAAGACGAGCTGGCAATGATCAGGGGAAACACAAGGACTATAATAAAGACACACACACAACCACCAGGTGAAACAGATCAGGGAGGAGACTGACAATCAAGGAAGAGGATGAGACCAAACGAGCAGGGAAGGGGGCGCAGATAAAAAGAGGAATACACAGGACAGGGCTCATTTTTAAAGACACAAGACAACTATGAATGATGATATTCATGCCAACTCCTGATGACAATAGTGACATGTGGTTACGGGAGCTTTAACAAAAGCTAATACTTGCACTGTAAATATTTTTTGTCAAACTGTTGTTCCTAAGTTCAAGAATGTCAAACTGAAATATTGAAAAAAAATTAAAAAAGAAAAACATACCAGAAATGGATGACTTGCTCCATGACTGACGCATTCACCACATTTCATGAGTACTGCGTAGCCATTGGTAGGAACATCAACATGTTGACGGGTGTTGCGGCTAGTGCAATCCCATTGCAAGATTTTCATCTAGTATCTTCAAGTCAAAAAAATATTTTCATAAAAAATACAATTTTCATGAGAGCACATGGAATGCTTTCACTAGTGCCTGACCTGAATAGCTCAGCGTAGAACATAATGAGACTGCGGGGGGGGACAGTAACAAAAGGGATTTGTTTCAGGGTAATAGGGAAAAAAAATTGTCCAGATGCCCAAAATGAAAACCGACCCTTTCACCTCAAACTACACTACATTACATAACTGTTCCCTCCTGCATGGGTCTGTGCACCTGCGATGCCTGGCTTATCGGAGTTGTTGATTTCAAAACTGTGTATGAAATCAGTCTAAGGTTAGAAGGGGAGAATGTTTAACTTTCCTGAGTAGTATGTCCTTCTTGGACAAAGCGTTGCACATTTTATGTAGATCGGTGTCACATCAGGGTGAAGCAATTCCCCTCCATTTGTCTTAAAATGCCTCAAAGTAGTTACATTATCGTTAGACTTTGCTGCAATGAATGCCAAGTGGTGTACTGTAGGCCTATTTCTCCTTTTAGATCAACTTACATTAGTTGAGCTGTCTAGATGTAGAACACTTGATGCCTTTTAGAAAACTTTAAATGCAAATATGTATATGGAATAATCGTTTGGTAATGGTTAGTTTTCCTGCAAATCAAAACCTGCTTTTATAAGCCACAGTGAGGGGGCCCAGCATTACAATAGCTCTAACCTGGATAGTGGACAGGTAGTTGCCTTCAGCCTATAATGAACACTAAGTCACATTGCCTAGGCCACCTCTAGTAATGACAGATTCAATGGCCCATGACGTCATGTTCAATTAAAAGCTGAACATAATGACGAGGGCCTGAGCTCTGCAGGAAGTAGACCTAATTGCTTCAAGAGGGAAAACTCTGAGAGGGAAGGGCAGGAGGAGGACAAGCTTTTACTTGGGCTCAGGGTTGTGTGAGCAAGTGCGCTATGTGTCACTGTGCGTGTGTGTGTGTGTGTGTGGGGGAATACCTGCTGCATCTGAACGTGGAGACAACTGACAAGCCTTTTGTTCGGTGTGTATCAGTCTGCAAGTGTTCGTGTGTGATTGTGGGTCTGGATTTGTAGCACTTTTCAGGCCTCAATTTAGGAGAAAATGCCATTAGAAAGGAGTTCCTTGTAGTATAAATCCATAGAGAGCCATCAGCCAATTATATAGTTCCTTTTTATATGGAGCATTTTAGCATCTTTCACGTTTTTTTTCAGCCCGCAACTGTACTGTTTTGATTCACTGTCACCACTCTCATCACTGTGTTTACCATATACAGCCAGCTGTATGGAGATGACCTGACCAGGCATCACAGCCTGCTAGTGAACAGCTGTTGCAGAACGTGCAGGGTTCAACAGCACTGTAAGCGGCAGATATGTTCTGAGTTATCTATTGAAAGCTAACCAGAATTATTCTTGTCCATTTGTTATCTTTCTACATATAGACAATGTAACATAAATTCAGTCAATGTCCAAATTCAAATACTCAAGACATGACAAAATACATGCTCTGAGTTCACATTTGCTATAATGCTACACTAATAAGATGTTTATCAGGACGCAAACATGTTTGTCTCCATCAGCGGTTCCATAAACCTTGTTTCAGCCTGTCCAGACCTTAATACTGACAACAGAGTTTCTGAATGTTCCTTTATACTTCAAGAGGTTCCTTTTCAGCAATCTAAAATGCAGTTTACCTGTTTAGAAAAGGCCAAACAGTCAACAATCCACCCTTTAAGAAACATCTATGTAATGTTCAGAGGGACTGAGACAGACAAACTGTTCCCAGCTAAGTAAAACCATTGAATATGAGAGTTGCGACAATCCCATGGACTCCTATTAGACAACCTGAGAAGCTTTTTTGCAGATCCTTTCAGTTTGTTCACTTGCCTAAACCTGCCTTCTTTTCTTCTGTGCTGCAGAACTGCCACACCCACCAGCCCGTCTATTCACGCCCAGCTCCACCTGTTTTCTCACCTGAACCCCTGCTCTGGACTTTCAGCTTTGGACTTCCTGGCAGCTTCTTCTGCCTAATTTTGAACTCCTTCATTTTTAACAGTTTTCTTCTGACTCGTGTCTGCATTATGGGCACACTTCACAGCAAGTTTAAGTTATTATCATTCCCACAAGATGATTCAATTAAACATAAATGCATACAAAATGCATACAAATGCATAGTATTTTGAAACGGTCCCCATGTTTTTGGTCAACAGCGCTGTTTGCAACTATTGAGAGCTACATGAACAATGTCACCACATGGCTACAAGATCAGAGAGTGTTGCAACTCTCATATTCAGCGGCTCTGTGTAAAACTACTGCAGTCTCTTACATTCCTGCAATAAATCAAACCTTCATCAAGGTTATAATGTTTAGTTTTTGTTTCAACTTTTTTAGACAGGTACTTCATGTTGGACATGTTGGAGGCTGTTTGTGGAGCTTGCCTGAATAATGTA
>CAEMYA010000525.1:161174-183285 GCA_903131615.1 Diplodus sargus | reverse complement strand
TAACTTTATTGATCCCAGAGGGAAAATTAGGTCATCATAGCAGCAGGTACCAGTACAAATACAATCAAAATGTAAGGGCAAATAAATAATAATAAAGAAACAATAAATTACTATATACAATACCAAAAAACAGTAAGTACTATATACAATAAAATGCTTGGGCAGTTACAAAATGAGTACAATACTGAAGTAGATAAAATAAAATGCTGAGCTAAGTTTAACTTAAGGTCCAAGAGAAATAAGGTGCAGTTTTATTTACAGAGGTAATAATTCAAAGTGTAATAAAAAACGTGTGTGTTTTTGAGTGGACGTTACAGAGTCTGATGGCACCAGGTAAGAATGATTTACTGTGCCGTTACTTTAGGCAGCAGGTTGAATGATTCTGTTGCTGAAGCTGCTCTTAAGCTTGTCCAGAGCATCGTCCATGATTGTCAGCAGTTTTTCCAGCATCCTGTCCTCCACCACCTCCTCCAGGGTGACAAGCTTAGAGCCAACAACAGACCCTGCCTCTTTATTGAGTTTATTCAGTTTTAATGTATTATGTATGATACTTTGAACTGCCCTTGTGTATGAAATGTGCTATACAAATACACAAGCCTTGCTGTTCTCACCTGCATCTTCTCAAGGCTACAACATTGAGACAGGCTCTACCTTCCCTCGTAACGTAAATATACTGTTAGAAATCTATGTTTCCAGCTGTAATGGACTCTGCTTAGTGTTTTCTTGGTCACAACTCTTCATGGGCAGTCCACTGATTTCAGCCAATTTACTTGTCACAGGGAGTTTTATGTAGACACTGAGAACAAATTGGCCTGCATTACAGACAGGGAATGTTAGAAAGGCATAGAGGCAGTGTCCAGATGCCGAGACCTCTCTGTTTATTATAACCATGCACAACAACAATGAGCTTAACAAGCATGACTACGTAGTGCATCCATTGCTGCATTTGGGAAAGAGCTTAGATTTGGTATTTACCAGTCAGGAGGGATATCATGGAATGGGGCAGCTGTGGCTCAGGAGGCAAAGCCAGTCGTCCACTTATCACAATGTCGGCAGTTTTATGCTTTGGTCCACATGTTAGACACTGTCCACAGGCAAGAGACTGAGCCCCAAATTGCTCCCGATGGGCATGGTAGCAAGCTGTCATTGTCATGTCTGTGTGTGTGTGTGTGTGTGTGTGTGTGTGTGTGTGTGTGTGTGTGTGTAATAGTGGGTGAATATGAGGGAAATTGCTTCAGATAAAACTCCTATACTGTATGAATGCAGTCCATCTATCATTTACCATGGGAGCAACACAAGCCTAGATTATGGAAGGTGTTGGATGATTTTTTTTGTCGCTTTGACATATTTTGTGTGAGGAAATGTCAGGCTCTTCTGATTCAGTATTGACCATTGTGAATCTGTCTTTCCAAAAAGTCCCCAAACTTTATTTATGTGTAATACTACTTTGCTTTAAAGGTGTTATTTGTAAGAAATGTCCAACCTGCTGCTCACTATACTTCATGCTGTAGCTATCGTTGGCTGCACTGACTAACTGCCTTTAGCAAGTAGCTCAGTTATCTGTGGAGCTAAGTAACCCAATTAGCTGACAGGAGTCTGCCCGCACCACAAACTCAGATCACGGGGGATTTTCTGTGGTCAACAGGGATCACTTCAACCGGGCTCAGCTGCCTCCCAGTGAACACGGCTGAATACCAGACTGGATCCAGGACTATGACTGTGGCGAATGGAGTGGCATGAAGGAGCAGAGGAGAGAGCCAGAGTACGCTGTGTAAAGCTGGAATATTTTCACATTTTACACTGTGAACTGAGGTTTTATTTTGACCAAACCAAAAGAGATTGGCAAGACAAATCAAGACTGGTTTGGGGATCTTTATGTTGTTTGTCAAGTTTGGATTTAGCTTGTTTGAGGATGAGTTAATTGGGCAATTAAACTTGTCTCAGTTCGGTAAAGCGGAGAATTCCACTGGTGTACAGTTTACAAATTAGGTTTAATAATGTTTCCTTTCTTGACACTTTGTAAGTATTGAACTGTTGATAGCTGGAGCATGTTCTCAACAACACACCTGCCTATCATTGAATTCAGCTCAGTCTGTGTCACAAGTTTTTGTGAAGCTGGAGCAGAAAAATCCAGCTTTAGCTGCTTGGATGGCTCCGTGTCCTTCTTTGTTAGCGGAGCTCACATTAGCCACACCTGGCCTGTTATCATCATCAACAGTCAACAACGGTGTTTTTGGCCACTAGTGTTGTAGAAGTGTGTGCCACTGAGAGATGCTTCATTAGATCAGAGTTGCTTACAACGGACGTGGAGATTAAAGTTATGTCTGTACTTCCACTGTACTACCTCCACAAACGTTAACTTTCCCTTTGGACTCGCCTTGCTGCAGCTCACCTCTGCTAGTTTGTGTGTGAGAGGCTGCTGTGTGCGTGTGTGGTTTGTGTGTAAACTGAACACTGCCTCTGATTGGCTTACGAACTCTCACTCTACCTTAGAGAGCCAATCATCATCATTTATGCGGTTGTCTTGCCCCTCCCTCCTCCGTCACCAAAGCTGCAGCTCCTGTGGCTGAGAGCCGAGTCGGATGACAACAGCTTCAATGAGTAGCTTCAGTTTGTAACGCGCCATGTTTAATTGTCAGTAACGGTAGGGGCGTTGTAACGATGGAAATAGTAATTAGTTAGATTACCCGTCACTGAAAAAAAGTAACGCCGTTAGTAACGCTGTTTATTCTAACGCCGTTATTCCCATCACTGTCAATACTCATGATATTGTGACATTGTGTGCTAGATTCTGGGTTTAAATCCTTGTTCCTGTCAGTGTGGAGTCGGTGTTCCTTCACTGCATCAGTGTCCTCGGGGAGCGCAAAAGGCAATTGAGTATAATGAAACTATGCATTTTCAACAGCCATGTGATTGTGAGAGTACACCCAGTGATATGGATGTAAGCTATCCAGGGTGGATCCCAGTCTTCCATCCTAACGTAGGTCAACATTACAATTCACTGTCTTACCCACTCATCCACATCAGCCCCTGAGCTCTGCTCCCCACATCGTGTCACAGCTGCGACAGCTCGTCTTTAAATACAGACACAATGTTTCAGTGTATCTGGTGGAGTAGATACCCGTGTCAGTTATCAAGGCCTTTGTCATGTCCAGCCTCATGCAGTCCACACCCTGCTGATCGACTGGGTAGCTGATTGCTTCCCCCTGCAGGATCTGCTCTGCAAGCTAAAAAGTGACTGCTCAGGATCCGAAGATTTACTTTTCCAAACAATGGATTGGCAAAGACATTATCACATTTTTACCTTGAATATGAACACACATGTAGAGTCTTGTTGCTTAGGGTAGTTCACTGATTAGCATGTCTGCAGACCAATGCTCTACACAGACAAGCCACTGATCACAGCTCATTAATTCTAGCCTCAGGCCATTTAAGATATTCACCAATTCAATGTCAGTTAACTGGTGTTAAAACAACTTCACAAGGACAAGCCCACAGTAGCTAAGTGAAGCACTGGTCAAACAGGAAATTACGTAATGTGTTTTGTTGCTGCCACAAGAATACATTTTTATTAGAGTTAACACTTCACTCACCTTGTGACATCCCAGCAGTGGTCAGTATGCTCTTTTGTGGCCCCAGATGGGTCCACATACAGAGTCCTGTACTCTTTTATATACATTAGTGTATGCCGTCACATGGATCCTCCCTCTGAAGCAGGCTGGTGACTCCACTTCCTTGACCTGCCACAAATCATGTGTAGTAGTTCTATATAAACGCGCAAACAAATGTACATACTGTATACACATATAGCTAATGGTGAGAACATTTAACAATCTTACTGTTGTTGCGACACCTCTGAGGGGTACCTCACCTCGACTGCTGACTTGCTCTTCATTCAGTGTAATAATCAACCATATGACACATATGTATTGGTTGCCACCACCTGTCAGTGTGAGTTTACCCACCAAGTCCAGCCCGACCAGTTTCGAGAGGCTCAGGCTGACTGTCTGCCATTGCTGCCTCTACCTCTATTACTTTGTACTACCTCTTGCCCTTTTTTTTATAATCGCCCTCTTAGACTGGCACTGAGGACACTGATCAACCTAGAAAAGACCCGTAGTAGTATTTGACCAAGAGTCAAATTTGTGATGAACGGACACATTAGTTCAGTGTTACATCCACAGACAGCCCTACTACATTTGCAAGAATACACATTACACTCCCCAGTGCACCAGGACAGGACTGGTAGGTAGATGAACCACAGGTTATCAATAATGAATTGAGCATCAACAGAACATGTGTCTACAGAAGAGTTTGAGGATGCCAACTCACCCATTTACAAATGTTGTTTTCCAACATTCAACAACATTCAATAGTACCTGCAGATAATGACACTGTGGGTTCTCCACTCTGCAATGTCCACCAAAACGGCTGCAATGGAACTCCTTGAAGATGGAGTTAGCATCTGCTGCATTCAAGACGACTTTCGCCAGGTGCTCGGATCTGTTTTTTTTTTTTTATGTGCCTGCATATGTAGTTCAGCTCCCCAACTGATGTTTCAGTGGTAAAGTGTTAGTTTTCTAGCCCTGTAACTACCCTTGTTGTAAAATTACAACGTTGCCTTTAGCCACCTTAAAAAAACAATCTGTTATATTTTATCTTATTTTTTAACACATTTACATAGTCATCGGGTCCTATTGTTCAGTCTCACAATGCTATTGGATAGTACATTTGTTTATGTTTAAGTCCTGCCTAATGGCCATGAACTCACACAACCTCTTAAGTTTTCCTTCAAACAACATCTCTTTGTTTCACTGGACTGGATTCATCAGATTCAAGTAAGTCAAATGTCTTTAACATTTTTTGTTATTACAATGTCTAGAACATGTACATGTGTAGTTATTATGGAATAGATTCATCACATTTCACTTAGAGCTTGTTATATGTTTGTTGCAATTCTACAACACTGGGTCAGTGTTGCAGTCAAAATAGCAGGCTTGTTGCAGTGGGTACAAACAGGTTGTATTCCCTCCACTACACCACTGCCTGGTGTCCAGTGTTTCTTTATGCATGGACAGTGTACATACTACCCTTGTGTTGTGTTCTGGTCAAATTTGACTGATTTAAACATTTTATCTCTAAAAAATGTAGTTAATTTGATCAGACTGACCTAAAATTCCATGACCAGTCACAAAGAGGACATCAACAGACAATTCAGTTCTGGGACAGGTGAACATGTTCCTGAATGTTTGGTGTGGATGTAAGTGGGGGTATGCATGTTTTCCTTTTAGTATGATAATTGGAGAGCATAGCAAGCAGTATTGTCATGTCATGGCAGTATTGTGTGAGTAAATGGCTGGTAATTGGGATGCATATTTATTTTAGCATGATAAGTAAAAAGAATAGGCTAAGCAAGGGACATTTACATTTAGGGCATTTAGCAGATGCTTTTGTCCAAAACGACTTACAATAAGCAGAAAGTATTGTCTGTCTAGAAAACATTGGGGAATTCATTATGTGTGAACGGCCAGGCAGGTGCGCCTGCCCAACTGTGACCTTGAAGACGAGAAGAGCTTGAAGAAAGAGGGGAGAGGAAGCGATGACGTCAGAGTGGAGGGGAATCACAACATCTGTGCTGTCAAATGGTCTGACAACAGGAGTCTTCACACTTGCGTTATGGTTTGCTGGACCTGAACCTGTGCAGAAGATTCAACGCTGGGACAAAGCCAGCCGAACCGACACTGAAGTTGAGAGGCCTTATATTGTTGGTGCCTACAACAAGTACATGGGAGTTGTGGGTTTGTTGGACTCAGCCAAATATAAGTTCCCCATCAAATCCCATCGCTGGTACATGTACATCTTCTGGCACACCATCATCCTCGCTGTATTCAATGCCTAGCTCCTCTACAAGCGGGACTGCAAAGCTCTCAAGATGTCTAGCAAAGAGACAATGAACAGGAGACAGTTTCAGGCACAGCTAGCATCCTCTCTCATCCTGGTGAACACAACACTCCAAACTCCAAAGAGAGGACCGCCATCTTCAGGCAAAGGGAGCTCAGCAACACAGACAGTAACATCAGGAAGCCCTCTGAATGCTCAGAAGAGACCATCCAAGAGATGTGCACACCTCCCATTAGATGTACGCAAGGACCTAGTTGCACATTTCCCAGTGACGACAAGGAGGAGGCGCTGCAGACACTGCAATAAAGGATGCATCAAGTGTGATGTTCGCTTTTGCTTTTCAATGTACAAGAACTGTTTTGGGGACTTTCACTACCAATGAAAGTCAATCATGAAAATAAAAAAAGGAATGAAGAAGTTGCTAGAAAAAGCTAGAGTTGTACCCTGTTTAATTGTTTTTTAAATAAATGACTTCATAAAAATATGACTTATGAGTGATTATTATTAATGTTATATACCTTTACGGGGCTAAGTAAGCAATCGACCCTGCAAATGAACCCTTACATGTTCTGAATTGTTGTTCAGACAACGTGACCACAAATACAGAAATTCTGCTTCCAACTAAGCCCAATGTTGCAATATTACAACATTTCTCTAAAAACTTACATATCACACGCACGTTTAAAAAAAAAAAAAAAAAAAAGAAGGAGTTGAACCATAGCAGATGATCATTATATTCTAGGCTTGAATGTGCATGTATCTTTACCTTTCATCCTTAAGGTGTCAGCTCTTCTCCATATTATGAATCCCTCCTTGCTGGTCAAACCTTTAGGAGATCTCTAATGGAGCTTAAGGTCCAAGACCTCCTGAACTATTTTTGGATCCATTTCAAAATTCCAGAACCCTCCCCAGCTACCTCTAACTATCTCACATGTATTTTCTTCTCCTACTGCCCTCTCTACCGGCCTGCCCTTGCCTCTTCTCACACAAACTAAAAGCTAATGAAACAAAATGTAAAAGTAGACAAATAAACATAAAACAGACTGCCGCAAACAAACAGACACAATGGACTCTCTTACACACACAATTCAATTACACAAGCGCTATCACTTAATGTCTCCCTGTAAATCTAAACATGTATTGGCTGATAAAGTTATAATGTGTTGTGGTTGATATCCTGACTCACCATGAATCATGGAAAGTGTAAAAGATATGTTTTACACTTCCCATGATGTGTAAAACCAAACTTTTTTCCATGATGTGTAAAAAAGTTATATTTTTTTCCAACAGAAAAAAAAAAAAGTTAACTGAAGTCGCGGTAGGGAGGGATGACTGTCGCAGCGGTTTTATTCAATACAAGTTTCCAGAGATAGTAAATACAACAACACAACAGTGGAAGGGAACAAAGACATTGTGAACTAAAGTGTTTTGCTCTGAATCATGTCAAATAATCACCATTGCCATTCAACTCCGGGAGCAGCTTGGCTCTGCTGCCGGTGACATACACTGTTTTTCGGGCAGAAATGTGAGAGTCAGAAGAACAGACAGAATGAAAGAGGCTTTTTATGTATAACTGTGGTATGTATTTGATAAGTGAAGGACATGTTCAGTTGTCAGACTATGACAGTCAGACATCAGATCGACACACCCTCGCTCCATGCCTCCGGCTTATTAATTAACAAAGATGCCGCCTCTGATACTGGTGGGTCAGGATCTCAATCATTACACATTATAACAGCATCCATATGACACTGTCGGCGGGTTTAGACTAACAGGGGGAATACCTGGAGAAACACCGACTTCATCATCATGACGTGTACCGTCACGCCTCTTTAGGAGCCGCAGCGCCGGCTTTCTGTGTGAATCACACGTGAAGCAGAGAGGCTTCACTCTGTGTGAGTCACCATCGGCGGAGAATTGCCGAACCACCGCTCCGGAGATAATGCGGAGACACTGTGTAAAAAGGGCTACTGTCTTATCTCTATCTTGTCTCTCCAATCTGCTCCTACACTGAAGTTGAGAGGCCTTACATTGTTGGTGCCTACAACAAGTACATGGGAGGTGTGGAGTTCCTGGACTCATTTACAAGTTCCCCATCAAATCCCATTGCTGGTACATGTACACCTTCTGGCACACCATCATCCTTGCTGTGGTCAATGCCTGGCTCCCCTACAAGCGGGACTGCTCACACAAAGACGTGATCTGTATGTGTTATATAGGCAACCCCCCCAACCCCCATATTGGTTTAATTGTCTACGCCTGTGAATGGGTTGCCACTTTACAGCAGGCTGTGACTCTCCCTACAGATGTTCCTCTTTGCACCTATGAGCAACAATTAACCAATTTCTTGATTGATCCCTAATTGCACTACAGGTAACTGTTGTGTGTACTTTGGATGGCAGTGTGTTGACTTGTGTTGGACGTGGTTGAGATGCGTGAGATACATGTCTGGACTTTGTTATGAACCATGACTGACAGTCAATATGGAGATTTGTATTACAAGTTGGGTGTCTCACACTTTGCCACAGTTTACTGACATCACAATGAGTTCCAGCTGTATGTCAGCATACTCTGCAGACTCTGTGTCACCAGCAGGTTGTATGACAGTGTAAGCAATTTTCATGTCGACTTGGTGTCAGCTTCATAATGATGTATACAGCTGGGAACGATTGCTTTTAGTAACCGTTTGAATGCAGTGTGGAATGAAAGAAATAATCGTGTGCAACATGTTGTGTCACAAGTGAACCTGGATGCTGCACACACAACTCTACAGCTAATAGCGGTCTCCACACTGCATCCACCTTGCTCAGCGTGAACATTTGCATATTTTTGGACAGGCATCGACACAGTCACCTACACCTGTGTGTTCTGTAGCGTTTGTTCAGTACAGCCCATCAATAATACAGGCACACTACACTCATAATAGAGTCCATTTCTCACCATTACACAAACTCGCAGTTTCTACATTGCCCAGTTGGGAAAATCACCTCTTGTCAGTACAAAGTGGAAGTACGAGAAAGGATGGGCTGGGGCTAACTAGTTGACATGCTATCTTCACTAGACAAATTTTCCGCACAACATATAGACTGTGACATAATGGCAATGTTGTTGTTTCTTCGCACTCTGTTGATATTGTTACATCCCCCAAGGAGGTATGTTTTCATCTTTGTCCATTGGTTGGTTGATTGGTCATTTAGAAGACTGGGTTAGGGTGGACAGGTTAGGGTTAGGATGGGTCTTGACCCAGAATAAACCCCATTAACATTTGGTGCAGATCAAATAAATCAGGCTTCTAGGTGGCTGGTGAGTGATTACAATTTGATGCTAATCCTAGATCTGGTGATCTTAAATTATGCTTAAGCAGTTATCGGTGGTTTGGAATTTATTCAGGACTATACATACCTTTGCAGAGGTATGAACTCTACTGCCAATCTTTTGAATTTGTTAAACTAAAATTCTGCTCATAAATTACAAACTGTCCCTTTAAATAACCACATTTAAGGGATCCTTATTAAAAATAGTTTGGTCCTATTACAGGTTCCTGTTAAAAAAAATGCTCTTTTGCTGATAGATTCATTTTTGTCTTTTCTAATCCTGAAATCAGTCACAAAAAAAATCAATTCCAAGCCCATTTTATACACAGTTGTGTATTAATGATAAGCAAAAAGCTAGAGTTAAGTAAAATGAGTTACACAGATGTCTACAGAGCCCTTTTAGCTGTACAGGGCTGCAAGGGCAAACAGGGATCATCCAGTCTTTATTTATGGCGAAAGCAGAGTTATAGAGAAAGGCCACAGCTAACAAGCCAGCTCTCCAATCTCAGTCCCCTGAGGAAAAGGGGCACATGGAGAAGACGTACAGCTGGAGCTTGGGCGTCCCAATAAGGGAATGTCATTTTGCTCTCCTGGGCAATTTACATGCTCTAATATTAATTGCTATTGGAAATGTTTGATTTGATTAAGGAGGGAGTCCCAGTGGGGGAGCTCTTACTGCAGCTGAGGAGAAGGGAGTGGTGCCTTTGCTCCTAACCTTGTTATGCTGAAAGGCAGCTCGTACTGAGTCAATAATGCAAACAACATGCACCAGTTCCATCTCTGGAGTGTGTTTGCACATTTCTACATGTGTTTTTTACCAGATCTATGACACAATAGTTGATGCACATGAAACATTTATAGAAAAGCTTTTGTACATTTATTTAGATAAAAACACACACAATAGCTCAAGCATACACATGTTTAATAAATAATATGTATCCAGTAAACTCCATTACAATTCTCAGTGGATTAAAACATTGAAGAAATGCTTACATGCATATAGCAAATGTACCATTCAGACAAGGCTCAAGAAATGATCACAGCGTTTGATATAGAACCGCAGCATATGCACTCTGTATCAGATGTGCATTTGCATTCTGCTGATCACTACATAACTCATAGCAAACGTTTTCTGTACATGTTTCCCTTTACGTATGCACCAGGCAGCTCAAAAGGATCTTTTGTTTTGACTGCGAAGGGCGTATTTGTCCCTTGGCCTTAGCATAAATAGGAGCTGACAATAAAATATAGCCTACAGGAGAACTTACCATTGACTGAGAATGAGAAGAATCACTGCCATTGTATTACCAAAGGCTGATTTGCATAACTGTGCATCTGTGCAAAAATATATGTGTGTACAGTGTGCTGGAGTGTGACTCGGGGTTGTTATGATGCAGATGAGGAAATACATGTGAAATTGTAACATGAAGAAAAAAAAAACTCTGGATCTTGCTACAGATTCTGTGGGAACAAAGATTTTATAATGTCCAATCACGTGCAAGGATCCATTGTGCAAACTGTCTCTTTGTCTCGCTCAAGTTTTGACCTCCCCTCAATGACGTTAGCATATGGTACCCAGGATTCTGGCAGGTTTATCTCAAATAAAACTCACAGCCACTGAGCTAACTCTGAGAAAGCTGGATTTACTTTGCAGATTGTCAGCCTTCACAGAACACCAGCTGATGAACTTATAATTTCTTGACGGCTTCAACCGAATTCTGTCATAACGGCAGAAATACATGTGTCAAACTCTTTCATTTGCAACACTTTAGTCATGCTATGTGTTTGTTTACATGTGGACATTATTGGAGATGCAAACAGAACTTTCTCAGACAGACAGTGTTTCATTAAATTCCCCTTCAGCTGTGCTGACGGCCTTATCTGTTGGAGAATGAGCAATGGATGATGAGCGCATCATATCTGAATCATCAGTTTAATGTGGAGGTTTCATAGCAGAATTACATTATTTTGACAGCCACCAATCATTGTTTGAAATATGTTCCATTCGTACAGTATATAGAATGTATATCCCATCGAGTATTTGTATGATTTCCCTGTGTTAGGTATTAATTGCATAGTTTCAATAAAACTGTGACTGTGAAAGTAAAACTGCTCATTAACATCTAAAGAGAATAATATGAGAGTTTTACTCATTCTTATTGTGTTGCCCATATACATGTCATTCTTTACTTATCTTCTTTAAATGTATTTTTGCATTATTATAAGATATTGTGACCTTTTAAAACCCAATATGTTATCACTGGGTGATAAGTTTAATAAGGCAATGCATACCACAGCCCGTACCTTACATATTGTTAGAGTTTCGTCATGTCACACCACACCACTGTTGGAGTTTTAAACACATGACATCACACACAGTGACATCTCTGGATTGGCTCTGAGCCGACACACCAGTCATAAAGTTTCCCCTGCATCAGCCAAAGCTTGAGATGTTGCATGCAGGGATCTGACAAGCAGTATACATTTCCCTCAACAGGGGGAGATGTGGCTCTGTCATGTCCGCCTCAGCCCTCAGTCAGTGATGTGCACCTTACCGAGGCTCCTCTGCTCCGAGACAGTGACGAGAGGTGCCGTCCTGCCACACAACCTGGAGGCTGCTGATCTGGTTTGAACTTGCTGTTTTTATATTATTTAATAGGATTTCAGCGCAATGTGTCACTCCCTGCTGTCTGTCACTTTCACTGACTGAGTGTATACATATGCTGAGAAATGGCAGGGAGTTCATCATGGTTTTCTAAACAGGGGAAATCTGATTCTGTGGGGATTATTGAAGCTTATGTTGCAGAGAAAAGCAATAAGGACACTGGTAGTAATATGGATTGAGCAGCATTAGCCTGGGAAGTCTAGGTGAACATATGAAGGATTTAAAGATACCGTGCTTGCATGACATGCTAGGTCAGGTTAACGAACAGCAGGATTAATTGTTAGCTGTAGCTGTTAGCAACAGATTATCTGAAGTATTAGCATATGGGCTGAATTAAATATTCACCCACACAGAGCAGATACTTGACTGAGACCACCATGGAAAAATGTATTCAAAACTTTTTTGCAAATTAAGATGACAAAACTCCAATCTACATCAAACGTGTTCATACTACTGAATACTCTTACCTAAGAGCCACAGTAGCCAGAGAAATGGAGAGCACATGGTCATCAGTAAGCATTTTAGTTCCTTGCAATTCTCCTAAAAACCGCATAGGACAAAGACTTAATTCATATAATATTTAAATGTTGTCATTGCAGACTTAATGTGTGTGCCTCAGAAACACTTGATTCACCTGCCCTCCTCAGCTGTCCTGAGGTAGCTTCAGCAACATGATCTGTATGCACTGAGGTCACATTTACCTCCACTGATGGCATCACTATAAATCTTTTCATGCCTTAATCATTTTTGTCTCATATTGAACAGTTCATGGGCACAAAAAAGTACTCTGTGCCAATCCAGACTGGTGCAAAATTCTGCTTCTTAAAAAGAATACTTGATTGGAAACCTGTTTAAGCACCGAACACTCACCCCCTGCGGATTTGAAAGGTGGCTCTGGAGAGTGTCTCGGTTACTACCTCTCAGTGGACGACGGCAGTGGTATCAAAATGGTCCTAAACGTCTTCAGAAAAAGCTGAAAAGCCTCTACAACTCTGCTGCAAGGTGAGGAGTTAGTGGGCTTTCAGCCCTGCATTAGAAGGGCCGAATGTTTGGGGATAGTTAGGATTGTTTTAAGTAAGGTTGCAAGAGGTATGTATCAAGGACATGTGTGGTATAAGCTGGCAATGTACAGAAGCAGAATATATGTTATCAATAAGTATCTGCTATACTTAGAATATCTTCAGCACTTTACCCTGCCCCCAGACAGCACATTCCTGTTAAAAGCAAGTTCCAGCATCTTCTGAATGCAGTCTAGGTATATGATGTGTTGCTTTCTACTGCTCCCTGCTCCCAAAGAAACAGAAAGTTAAACTCATCTGCTCCCAAAGGAAAAGGAGTCAAAAACCTATTTTAAGGATAACCCATGTTTAAACCCACAAAACTACCAATTTGGTGTGAAAATTGTATATTTGATCACCTTTCCTCCTCCTCCTTCAGTTAGTGCATTTGGACTTCCATAGTAAAATTATCCTTTTTTGTTGTGGGTTGCGGTTCTTATACACATAAGCTCCAAGATCTTTAGTTAAACCTAACTGTTGCTGTCTTTACATACATTTCAGTAATGGCACATTCATTTAGAACTGTCTGGGTTTTGAAAATCAATCCACACCATCCAAAAAATGAGGATCAGGACTTTTCAGTTGCATGGAATTGCAGACTATAGGCTACTTACATCCACATAGTGGCATCCATCCATCTTTTAGAATTGCACCTGCAGTCTGTT
The DNA here is from genome assembly GCA_903131615.1 of Diplodus sargus. Classification (NCBI taxonomy): domain Eukaryota; kingdom Metazoa; phylum Chordata; class Actinopteri; order Spariformes; family Sparidae; genus Diplodus; species Diplodus sargus. The sequence goes on along the minus strand of CAEMYA010000525.1, from coordinate 169,682 downwards.
CGGCCTGTTTTAACCTGCCTTCCATTTTTGAAAAGCTCAATTTAGAGAGAAAACGTGAAGGAGAAGGGTTGGGGAGAGTGTATTTTCAGTTCCAATTTCTAACTGTTTGATGACAGCAACTTCTCAAATGCTGTGTAGTAGTCACTGCCTTCAGGGCAGAAGTACAGAGCACTGAGCTGCAGCTCACTTTGGGAAAAGCGTTATCCCCTTAGCCATAATTGGTCTTAATCATAAGCCTGGCTGAACAGACCCGAGTGCGGTTTTGTAATTGCCGTTTGGTAATGTGTGTTGTTGAATGTACTGCTTTTTATATATTGTCTGTCATATGGATTGTCTATCTGACGGGTACAATGCTGTGAAAAAGAATTTCCCCTTTGGATAATAAAGTCTAAAGTCTAGTATCAAAGTAATAATTGCATAAATTGAAATGGCTAATGATAATAAAGCCCTAAATGCCTGTTTGTCATCACTACAGCAGTGAACCTTGCTCCCGATTATGTCCTTTGTGTACAAGTGAAAGCATCCCAAAATATAGAACACAACCAAACATCCAAATGATCAGAATTCTAATTGTCTGGCTGTGCATCAACGCAACCAGCCTCATAAACATGATAACTGCATTACAGATGTGGAACACTGACAGGGATGCATTACTCATCACAGGGAGCACCATTTTGTGCCTGTGTACAGTTTACACTGCTGTATGATAAACTGTTTCGTACAACCACAGAAGATCTCTTATAGTGTTCCGGATGTTACATGGAAAAAGTTCAGTGAGGAGAAGAAGAAACAAATGGCTTCAGTGATGTTCAAGACTTTCATCTGTTCCAAACAGGACCCAGGCAGAGGGAGCAACCATAGGGCTCCACCCCCACCCAACCTCTCGTCTATGTCTCATCTCCTCCTCCTGCTATCTCAAGGGTTATGTGCTAACTGTTTGGTATCCCAAATTGAGCTGGATGATGACAATAGATCGATGAATTGTGTGTTAAAACAAGTGTTCATTTTTACCTGCTGTTTCGATGCTGCCCAGAGAGTTTTAGTATTGATGAGGACAACATTTAGATTCATCCAGAGTTTGGAAAGGAAAAAAGGATCAAAAACACCACAGCAATCACATGTACTGACTGGTCTTGCAATAACAGGTACTGACTGGTTATGAACTAACTTTAAGCATGAAATCATAGGAAAATGGTTGCCAGGTGGCTGTTTGGAGATGTGGGACTTCCTGTTTGCTGTGTGTTTTGGTGCTTGGATTAGTGAATATTACATTGTATTACAAAACATTGGACTATTTGCTGGGATCACCAGTTTGACCCCTGCCTGACTTAAGACTATGATTTCTGGACTAAACATGCACAAACTAGTGGCCTGGGAGCTAACAGCTGCTGAGGTGAAAACAGCTAACATGGACACGGAATAGTCACTAGACTTTCTGGCAGAGGAAGAATATCCTGGACAAGGTGGAGGTGTTATGTTGGGCTAAAACATGCTAAGGAACCTAATGCAGAAACACCAAGGATGGAGGCAGGATTGGGAACTAAAAACAAGCTTTTAATGAAAAGACAAAAATCCGAAGGGATCAAGGAACAACAAACCAGCCAAAAAATGAAATGCATGTTACATGAAGAAATACACACAAAAAAATAGGATGGTCATCAAGCTAAACGGAACATCAGAGGAAGCCAAGGTGTTGGTCATTCAGTTATATAAAATAGATAAAAACCTAAATTATAAAGTGTTTGGATGTACAACAACTGTGGTGGACAACACGTTAGAGAGAATAAACAAGTGAAATCTGTATACAGGGTACCAGGGTCTAGTATTGAATTGTTCAGGGACTGGATGGTGGAAATGTTTTCAAACATAAGTCAGAAAGTACTTTTCATTTGTGGAGATTTCAATATTGATGAAGAGTGAAGAGTTCATCAAACATGATGTACATTATGAGTCTAGTTCCAAAAATGACCAGATCCAGTAGAATGACATCCCACTGTGCCACTAACAGATCATCTGCTAATTACACAGAAAACCATACAATGAGGCAACTATCAATAAGCAATATCAATGACCATCTACCAGTTTTTACAGTCTATGACATTAAACACAACTCGGACAAGAACCCACAACACAGATGAATGAGGACAGAGAAGTTATTGAACGCACTAAAACCCCATTAACTGGCACAAACTCTGGAATTTCCTTATATAAGGAAAATGATATTGACAGTGCGTATGAAACATTCTTAAGATTATTCAGGTCATCGTATGATTCATTATACGAGATCTTCCATGGATCACCAGGAGATTACAAAACACCTGCAAGAAGAAAAATACTCTATACAAAGAAGACAGAGAACTGGGGGGGCAGAAAATAAATACAGAAAACATAGCAATAAGTCAACTAATAGTATAAGGAGATGTAGGAAGGACTACTACAGTAAAATATTAGATAATAATAAAAATAATGTCAAAGGAATATGGAATATATTAAATAGTATAATAAATATGTAAGTTATCCTCAGTATTTTCTTGATAATGAAAACGAAAATAATATGGACAATGTCGTAAATAGCTTTAATACATTTTTTGTGAGTGTTGATCCACCCTTGACAACTGAAGAGATTGCTGATAATTCTACAGAAAGGAATCCCAGATCTACGATTCCGACAGCAGTGGAAGAGAAAGTCATAATAGATATTGTTAATAAATGAAAGAAAAAAAAGAAAGACTTCTACTGACTTTAATGAAAGAGACATGATAGTAGTGAAAAGGGTTATTGATTGAATTTCAAACAAACATTTCCAAACAAAATGAAAATAGCTAAAGTCATACTGCTGTACTTCACAAATTACAGACCTGTGTCTTTACTTCTACAATTGTCCACAATTCTAGAAAAAAAAGTTTTAAATGACAGACTGGAGAAATTAATTGATAAACACAAATTATTAAGTGACAACCAGTAAGGATTCCGGCTAAACAATTAAACACCTTTAGCATTAACAGAACCAATTGAGGAACTTACTAACTCGGATCATAAAAATCTTACAGTTAGGTTATTTTCTTGACCTCAAGATGAATCATGACATACTGTGTAATAGACTGGATCAATATGGGTGGGTAAGTTATCTAAGGCAACAAGTTGTAAAGTTGGAAGAATTCTCTTCAAAGTGTTTGGACATTGCTTGTGGCGTCCCCGAGGGGTCAGTGTTGGGTCCTAAACTGTTTATTCTGTACATTAATGAAAGTATGTAAAGTAAGCTGGTATTCGTTGCTGACAATACAGATATATTTGTTTGGGTGAGAATCTATAACAATTAGAGGTGATCACTAAGAAATGGGAAAATTAAAACGGTGGTTTGGTAGAAATAAAATTGTCATTAAATTTGAATAAAACAAAAATCATTTAATTAGGTAATTATTAAGCAAAAACTCAAGGACAGATACAAATTGATGGTGTCAACATCAATAGTTTATGAGTACACATTTCTTGGGGCAACACATATAAAGATTTCACTACAATCACCCTCTATACTTCAGAGAGGAGCCATAAGGTTAGTTCATAATGTTGGATATCAGGATCATTATTCTAAAAATTAGTCAATAACATTAAAATTCACTGATCTTATGGAATTTCAGCACCCAGGCTTAAGCTAAGCACTAATACTGTACAGAGCTATCTACTAACAGGATATATTCCCAAAGTATTCTTAGTGGGTGGTTATGATTTGAGGGGGAAATTAAGTCTAACAATTTGAATGCTGAGTTGAAACAATGTTAAACCACGAATTGGTTTTAAAAAGTGTACAAATACATGATTTTCACAAGGTACAGGGAAGCAGAAGGGCTTTAAATTTGCATATTTACATTAATTTGCTAATTATATATATATATATATATATATATATATATATATATATGAGGTGGGCTTAAATAAAGCCACACTACTCCTTTCCACATGTAATTGCCATATTGCAATAACTGCCTGTTTTCTTCTGCACTAGCACTACTACTTTAAATGTACATGTTTTAAATGAAGATTTATGTGTATGAAATATGTGTAGGACCATGTATTTTCTTTTTTCAGTGTCTCACACAAACACGTTCACATTTCTTCCCTCGCAAAGGTGCTAATGTTTTCTGCACTAGATGGCACTGTGCACATTGCGGTGAGAACACTCCTGAATACTGTGAGTGGATCAAAGCGCACAAACATCAGTTATGATCAGTTATTGACACTGTGTTTTGTATTTAGACTTCTACCCATCAGGCTGGCTCTGTTGCCGTGGGAACAGGTCTAAAATGGGCTGCACAGAGCCACCGGGTGTAATTTACTCCCTATCTAGCATTTCTAAGCGAGTCACTCTAATGCATACAGCAGCTGAGTTGAGTCAGCAAAGGTCACTGAAGATGACACTACACTGAGAGTGAATTAGCAAGAGGTCCCTGCCAGGGCCAGGTGCTGAGCTGTTAGCCTTTGTTTGCTTACAGCCAGGCAATAAAAGTCAAGTCTTGGAAACTTACATCCTGTTAAAGCCTTAAAAGTCTTACCTGAACACTGTGCTGGCCAGGTAATCCAGCAGTAGAATAAAATGCCAGCGTGACTGGACGTGCTCAGCAAACTTGTCTGACACAACAGGAGGGCTGCTTAAGTCCTGTACAGCACAGCAGGGACAGCAGCTCTATGTCCATTCAGACTAAGATAGCACATCTTTAATGTATTTAAGTGGTCTGTTTAAACAAATCATCTCTCTCTCTCTCTCTCTCTCTCTCTCTCTCTCTCTCTCTCTCTCTCTTTCTGTCTCTCTCTTGAGTCTTTAAGTGTGAACATAAACAAACATGAATGATGATCATCTCAAGTTCCTAGTTTTTATGACATACTGAAATGCAGCTCATAACATTGTGACGTTAATGTTAACAATATAGTTAAAGGGTACAAACATTCCATAACGATGTTCAGTGTAGACAAATGAGAAGAAGTCTTCATCAAAACCAACTCACAATATATTATTATTTGTAATCAAGATTACATATGATGTAATGATTAAAAAGACTGCCACCAAAGGCGATGCCATAAGGGGTTTTCTTAAAGTGGCATATAAAGTTGTGTTTATTGCAAAATTATGAAACAATCTGCATTTTGTATGATTTGGCATCTCCCTGCTGTTTCTCAGTGGTACACAACTGTTGTAAATACAAATTCCAGGTTTTGTAACAATTTGTCAGATGTAATGTGATATCATACAACAAGTAGTTCCGACCACGCAACCTGATTGGTCAACAAGACATTTTGACCATGCTCAAATCAGCATGACAGCACGCCTGACTCATTACTCAAAATATTACTCCGCCAAGTCTGTGTTTATCCATCTCCATGGCAACGTAGTAACTGTCAGCTGAAAAAAAAAAAAAAAAGTACGGCTTGAAATTCAAACTTTCTGCCGTAAAATATGTAGAAGAAAACTCGGGAGAAGCAGCCGCTAGACGTTTCTCTGTCGACCAAAGAGAGTGAGAGATTGGCAAGAAAATAAAACGGAGCTGTCCGAGGAGGACAGCAGCAGGACCAGGCTGCCTGGTGGAGGGAGGAAGAAGGCTAGCGAGGAGCCTGAGATAAACATGCGGGGATGAGTTATCAGCAAACGGGCACGCCACGAGAGAGTGTCCCGCTAAATGATCAGGGCGATGGAGAAACAAATGTCCTCCACCGTGAGTGACAGCAGAGATGAGGAACTTGCAGCGAGTGCTGGCCGCTAAATCCTTTCCTCCGCTGTAACAACTTCACTTAGACAAATATTGCCCAGAAGGATGCCAGAGAATTCACCGAGAAGCTGGCGAAGTTTGTGACATTTTCATCCCGGATTTTTGAGAGGAAGGAATAAAATGCTTGTAACAAATTGCCGCCTGGTCTGTTAAGTGACTTAAACAAATAAACACCCCAGCTATTATTTGGTATTTTGCGGTAGTTCGGGAAATACCGAGACCGCGATAAAACATTAACGTCAGCTCAGAGTTCACTCATCTGGGACTACAAAATACTTTCTGTTGCTAAGTCGTTACTAAGGGTTAGATTATTTGCTGGAGTGGTAAACTACGTTCCATTACACATTTGAGTCTACTGACATGACTGATTTTGTTTCAGTTATTAGTCAGACCCCATGTGTTTCCATGGAAACGTGACGCACACTTGCTAAAACCTTTAAAATTTGAGAGCAAAATGTCCATCAACATGGATATACGTTGATTATACATTTTATTTGTGTTGGTATTAGTTGTATAATAGCAATATTACCCTCGAGGATGTGCTTTACTTCACCCTGCTTGCGGACCTGACCGCATCACTGTCGTGCTCAAATGACGTTAAAGCACACCCTCTCGCTTAATATTGCTTATGTGCTAACTAAAATAAAAACCTGGCATGTCAAACTATTGTTATCTACTGAAAAAGAATCCCTAGAATTTAACACACATGCTTAGGCATGAGAACCTGAACCAGAGACAATAGCACCTAGCTTTAACTACCAGTCAATCTCTGTAATATGGTTAGACCTGGGCCTGGCTTATGATCATATCGCTTGATAGCAAATGTATAATAGCAAATAGTTGACAACTTTGCGAACACAGCCAGACATCAAGACATAGAACAGGGAAACCAGCTAATGTCACTGTTCAACAGCAACAAGTCCAGCTCAGCATCTGTCAATAGCATCTGCAGTCTTTTATTTAGCCAAGCTGTTGCCAAAGACCAAAAAGCCAAAAGACTCTTAATCTCTTGCCTATCACCCAGTCACTGTCTCTTTCATTTCCTAGTTTCCTACATCATCGTCTTCTTTGGTCTTTAAACGCTGTCATAACATTTTTGGAGAGGCTGTTGAGGTCAGTTCTAGTGTACATGTTATCCCTGGACTTGAAAACCTCCTTCTCTCAGTGGTCGAAAGATGATAATAACAGTGTAAACGCCAACATTTCTCAGCGGTGCTCTCAACAAAGTCAGCTAACAAAGCTAACTGGTAGCTACAGTAAGCAGCGGTTACAGGTTGCTTTAAGGAAATTCCATAAATTGAGGTTAAGTTGGCAGGCCATACTTGACTTCTGTCTGATGATCACCGACTTCCAGTACAGTGACGCAAAGCATGGCTGTGCCATGGCCTCACTAGTGTACCCAATCTTGGCCAACCTCTACATGGAAGAAGTGGAGGGCAGAGCCTTGATTACCGTCACAGGAAATGGTCCAATCCACTGATTCAGATATGTGGACCACACCTTGGTCAAAATCAGAGCAGGGGGAGTGGAAGCCTTCACAGAACATATACATGCTGTGGACAACAACATCAAGTTCACATGGGAAGATGTCAGAGGAGACTTACCTACCAACACACTGAACCTTGTCCATCCTAAGGACAAAACACCCAGGCATAAGCAGAGTAATGTAGTTTATTTGGCTCAATGCAGCCAGGACAAAACAACCTCTCCATGAACGAATGGCACAACACAGGAGGGCCAACTTCTCGAGTCAAGACTCTTGCTGTCTACTTACATCTGAAGAACAACAATCGTTCCCTTGAGAACAACAATGTAACGTCTTGGCCAGAGAAGACAGATGGTTTGAAAGATGGATCGATCTATGTCAAACTGAAACGACCGTCTTTGAACTGAGGAGGTGTTCTACGACATTACTTATTAATATATTATTATTATATATTGAAGCGGCCTCTTGAATGAGAGGTGAAACGTCTTCAAGAAACTGCAAAAAGTCCAGACCATGTGCTTTGGTGCAATCTGAAGTCTAAGGATTACAATTTTTAATCGGTCAACAGAAGTCTTAGTTTGAGTATTCAATTTTTGTGTATTTATTTATTTATCTATTTATTATTACCATTCTGATTCAATTTCAACAAGTACATTTTCTGCACTGTTTCTGTTTTGGTTTAGTTATGGCTTTAGTCATAGACATGTGCAGCATTCACCCAGAAGTAGTAGTGCTCAATAGAAAGAACAGTTGCTTCTGTAAGCAACAACAGATGAACTGCACCGTGTAATGTTAAGTATAGCCACGAGTGCTTAAAGAGCTCATCTCTTTCAATAGATTCCTCTTTATATTTTTGCTGCCACAAATTTACAACTGGGGTGTTTGTGATCCCCACAGCACTAGAAAAGCACGCTACAGTGTTCTGTTTTTACTTGAAGTACTTTCTGCCAAAGAAATAGAGCCGGAAAATAGAGTTAAGAGGACATTGTTTTCATAAAGACACGTTGCTGTAAAGACAGGTACTCTGGTGATTTAGTATAGCATTTCCATGAAGTTGAGGGACTTATTGTTGTGTAGGCTACGCAGTGTTCAGTTATATAACACAGAGAGGAGCATTTATTAACTGAATTTTAAATGATTAGTTATTTATTCATATTGGAATGATTATTTTCTTTTATATTACCATTTGATTGTAAATTGTGAAGCACTGTGTTTCAATATGAGATCCATAATTATTCTTTTCACATTCAACAATGACAATTA
>CAEMYA010000525.1:122667-161140 GCA_903131615.1 Diplodus sargus | reverse complement strand
TTTAAACAAACAGTGCCTCTTATTTTCTGTTTTTCTAGGTCTTTGAAGAGGTGGAGTGGGCACGATATCCAAACAAATGTTTAAGGACCACTCTACTTTACATCTGTTTGGGGATAATTGTTTGAGGACAAATGTAGCTTATGCATGTGTTCCCCCCACTTCTACAAAGGCATAACCACAACTTTAAGAATCTGATGAAAATAATGCATATGCGTATTTCTGTCATTATGAGTGCACACAGTTTTAGACACAAGTCTACACATTTGATGTATCTATCGAAACTCCACTCCCTCAGGATATAACATAGCTGTTTTTGTTTAAAATATGGGGTGTTGAGCCTGAGCAAAAAATGAAGACATCATCAGCGTTATTTTCTCAGATTTTAGATGGCGACTTTAGACAGAGTTGAATAAGATATGACACCTATCTTTTCACAGCTCCTCATGATGAGTAAATCGATCTTTATGTGTAAATCACCCCCTTTAAATACCACTTTTCACTACTCAACACAAATAAATAAATGTGTGGCTGCTGGATGTACTGAACATATGTTCAGCTATAGCAAAAGAAGAAGACATCATCATGCAATGATGCACGTTACCATGATTCAGTAAAACGACATACAGTCATGAACAGCTTGATCAACATTGTGCTGTCTAAACAAGATCTGTCAAGTAGCCAGAGCCTGTGGTCACACACTCATGAATAAAGCTCACGATGAAACTGCTTTCAGCATTCAGAGGTTGAAGAAAGTATACATTTCAAAGCATTGACGACTGATGATGTGAGTTCAACAATGCCACTGAATACTTGTCTTGAGGATAATAAAGTAGCGGCTTCTTGTTCAATACACCTTTGATATTGCTCCAGACTTCATATGCTCAAAATCAGGGTTCATCCACATATCAGTGGCTCCATCTGTCTGCGCAACCGCTCTGCACATACATTATCAGTGGAGTGGGCAGCTTAACAAAGCCTTTCCAATCAAGTTTGTGCAGCAGCTGAATATGTTGACAGTCCGTATCGGAAGTTCTTCCAATTCCTTTGAAGCAATAATGTAAGCATGAGGGTTTGAGAAAACGCATGTGTAAAGACTTTAGAAATACATGATTGTTCACACCTGTCAAAGAAAATCATATTCAGCTGAGGTTTTTAAAAAAATCTTTTATCATAAAAATATGAAATGGTCTTAATACAGCTTCTTCAAAAATCATATAAAACGATCTTATTACCATACTAAAAATGTTATGTCTACCATATCTAGTTATTTGACTGGTTTCCCCTGTTCATTGTTCAGTTTTTAAAATGACTAAGATCAACAGAGAGCACCTGTGAAATTAAGACATCAAAAACAGAAATGTAATTCACAAAAAAACCACAAAAAAAAAACCAACAGCAACCAAATGTTGATTCAGTTCATTGTTGCTAAATGCTGTCAGGGGTTTTCTGCTCCACTACAAAGACTGAATTTGCATGTCAACTCTTCTATATGCTCCTGTGCACCATGTGTTTTGTTGCCTTTTATCAGTATCTCTTAAGATAAATTGAAAGTCCAAACAATAATAACGAGATTAATTGCTTGATGTGCAGGTCAAGCTGCTCGATTTATATTCATGCTGAAATATGAGGAAAAACAGCTTTGTACATACAGAATTTGCATTAAAAAGGCGACGATTCCCACACTACTGCACATAAACACCACAATTCTCACTTGTCCCTCATTAAAGCATTGTCAGTACACTGCCAGGACATCTTTTGCTTTGATTTTGAAAAGAAGTGGGTAAAAATGCCTGCAACTGTTTTGCAGTTCTAAGGCAAAGGAGCCTGGCTGTATTTACAGTGAGTATAATAAAAAGACATGCTGCCACAGTGACCTGAGCTAACAGTCTAATGCATATTTCCTAGACTGTGCATCTGAGAGATATAATATATAGAGGGTATATATAATAGAGGGTTTCCAGAGACCAACTTGTCCTGTGAATTGAAGCTGATCATAATAATGACTGTGTAACTACAAATCTGGCTGTCTGGCTAACAACCCTAAATCTCAGAATCTCTTTTGATGATAACAGATGTGCTAAGAAGACTAATGGCATCTCCAAGTCTCATCAGTTTAATTTTTTTCAGGCACATCGTACTGAACAGATTCACTACATTTTTTAATCAATATAGAGGTCTGCACAGGCTATGTAATGTCTCCTGTTTTACTCACACTTGACATGCTTAACTACAGTGCCAAAATGTGGCTGTCCTACACCCAGTGTTACGTACACCCATCATATGCAACTGGGGGAGTGCCAGAAACTGTAGTTCCTTGAATGGCCACTTGAGGCTGACTCCAAAAGTCAGACATGTTAACAGCTTGGTACAAAACAGTTTGGGTCTCTTTGGCTTAGTGTCCCACTCATGACAACGGTGCATGGCCACTTTGAGTAATAGCTAGCTGCAAGCTGCCTGTTAGGCTTCACCTCAGCTTTTTCGAGTAACTGCCCTTCACCTTTCAGTGTTTGTGTTGGTTTCCTTAGAACATTTTTTTCAGGCAAATATGACACAAATAATATGGCTTGCTGTGTTGATAATTCTTGGTTGATTGACTGACTAAGCTCAGTCTCAGTCAACAAAACACTCTGCCTCTTCTCCAATGCTTGACAAGAATATCTGCTACAAAAAAGGTTCATGTCCTGAAGCAAAACTATTTTTTTTTTTCATAATCATCCAACCAAAAGAAATCAGCTTGAATTGAGGACATAGCAAAAAGTACATCCAATACATCGTCATAGACAGGACAACAAAAGAAGAAATTAACCTCATTCTCACCTATCTTACACATTTACATTTAGAGCATTTAGCAGGCGCTTTTGTCCAAAGTAACTTAGGACACTTCGACATGCTGGCCAGGGAAATTGAACCAGCTTCCTTCTGATAACAAGACACTGGCTCTACCCCTGGACCACCGCCACCCATACACAACAAACATGACTGTGCACACAGGGACTTTTGCCTTTTGTTTAAAATATACTTACTTCACAGAAGGTTCTATAGTACAACTGTCCTTCATGAAACAGTAGTCAAGTCTTTCATCCAGGGATGACCGTGCAGGATGTCCCAATCAAATATATTTTCAGTGAGTCTGTGATCAGACATCTTTGTAAGTCTATACCATCCACATTTATGTCTGATGATTGGATGTTCCGATCCCATATCCATTAATGGCAAAAACTGGAGTAAATTTGTGAACTCCCAGAAAAGATCAAATAGCTCTGTGATGTACAGTATTACAGCTTGTATGTTCATGGGAACCCCAAAAACCAGAAGCATAATCAGACATGGAACACACATGAATTGTAGAGTTGTGTGTAAGTATGGAAACAGATTACCACAATGTTTGAGTTTATTCTTTACAAAACCCAGTGCCATGCCATGACTGCGCTACAACATTAGCCGTTTTTGTATAGGGCAGCAATTTGGCGCCTTGGAGTGTACACTTTTTTCCGCCTCGCCTGCTATCTAAATCAGAGGCGTCAATGTGCTGGCCACTGCGTGAGCTGGGCGGAGGTGTCGATGACCTGCACTGTTGTGTGACCCACAGCCAATCACAGCAGTCAGTCCATCACTTCATCTGCGGACATCAAGATGAGCAACTGGAAAGCCGCTGAGATCCGGGAGATGGTAGCGTCTCCTCGTCTCTGTAGCTGTTTGGTTGTGTCCGCTTGTTGTCTAGCAGCAATCTACGAACGGTCACTACTTTCAATTAAAAGCCCCCTGCTAAGTTTGCAGTTGTAAACTACAATGGGGTGCAATGCAAAGCTCTTATTTTGAAGACAAATAATTTGTCACCATTCTCTGTCCAACTACGTGCTTCACGTCGCGTCACATGTTTACACCTGCCCCAGTGGCGGCTTTTGGAAAAGGAGGAATATTACACCTCCGTTTTAGAAAGACAGGGCGGCACATTACCTTGGAGCAAATGTGCCGCCTTTTCTATTTAAAAAGGGCTATTGACAACATCTTCAACTGCCATGTGCTCGTCCAGTGTCAAGTTGAGATATTTATACTCATCAGTATATGACGGTACAATTGAATAAAAATTAAAACCAACAAAACTTCTCTCCTGTGATCTGTCTATGTATCTATATATGTCTATATATACATATACTATTTGTGATCTATCTTTATCAATCAAGCAATCAATCTTTACTTGTATAGTGCCAATTCACAACAAAAGTAATCCCATGACACTTTCCAAATTGAGCAGGTCTAGACCATACTCCTCGATTAATTTATTAACAGAGACACAACATTTCCCCCCGGAGCAAGCACTTGGCGACAGTGGCGAGAAAAAAACTAGCAGGCAGAATCTTCGAGCCGAACTGGACTCATAGGTGGGCGGCCATATGCCATGGTCCATTAGGTTGAGAAAGAGACGGAGAAGAGATAGAGAGGGGGAGAGAGAGAGGAAGAAAAAGGTAAAGAAAGAAGGAGAAGGAGGAAGAGAGAGAGAGAGAGACACAGAGTGTGTGAGAGATGGAGGGGAGTGTTACAGCAGCAATAACAGCTTTACTAATTGAGATATTAGAGTAATACTTATTACTATTACTACTATGACTACTACTACTACTACTTATACCACTGCTAATAATAATAATGAAAGTCATAATAAGAATAATAAGAATAATACTAATCCTACTACTACTACTACTAATACTAATAATAATAATAATAATAATAATAATACTTATATGAATAATGATAATGATGATGATGATGATCGAAGTCAAGCAGGCACTACCGCAGCAGCACAGCCTAACACCATCCATGAGAACCTGCAGGACAATAGGTCACAAAGACTCTTGGGAAGAAGCCAAGTCAGTAACATTTATTAATGTGACATGAATGTGTACAGATAGACAGAAATAGAGAGGCCCTTAGTGCATCCTAGGAAATCCCCAGCAGTCAAGACCTATTGCAGCATAGCCTGTGTAGGTCCTAACTATGAGCTTCATCAAGTTTGAGGTCTTCTCTTAAATGTAGAGAGGGTGTCTGCCTCCTGAACCGACACTGGAAGATGGTTGCATAGGAGAGGAGCTTGATGGCTGAAGGCTCTGACTCCCATTCTACTTTTGGAGATTTGCAGGAATCACAAGTAACTCTGCATCCTGAGAGCACAGCTTTGGTACTGACAGGGTACTAAAACATGCAGGTACCTGGTATTTAAGGGTTTTGTTTGTGAGGAGTAGGATTTTAATTTGATTTCTAAATTTTACAGGTAGCCACTGCAGAGAGGCTAATAACGGAAAAATATATTCTCTAATAAGAGTTCTTGTCAGTACAGCAGCGTTCTGGATCAGCTTCTTCAGAGACTCATTGGGGCAGCCTGATATCAGGAAATTCCAGTAATTCAGCCTTGAGGTAACAAAGGCATGGAGAGAAAAAAAACTTTTGTGTTAAGATGTTCTTGATTTTTGCAATGTTCCGTAGGTAGTAGAGGGCAGTCCTTGAAAAGTCTTTTATGTGGGCCAAATCCTGATCAAAGCTTACTTCCAGATTCCTTATCGTGGTGCTGGAGGCAAAAGTAATGCCATCCAGATTAGCTATGTTATTAGATAATGTGTCTCAAGGATGTTTAGGGTCCAGCACAATAACTTTGGTTTTGTCTGAGATAAGAAGCAGAAAATGCAGGTCACCCTGTCCTTAATACATGCCTGAAGTTCAGCTATCTGTTTAGTGTTATGGAATAGAGTGCTCAGTGTACAAACAGAGATCAATCTGATGAATAGAACTTGGACCAGCTCAGTGTGGTTTCTTTAATACCAATTACATGTTCCAGTCTTTCTAGTGATGTGATGGTCAGTAGTGTAAAAAGATGCACTAAGATCTAACAAGAGTAGCACAGAGACAAGATGTCCTTCGAATGCAAAGATATCATTTGCAACTTCATCCAATGCTGTTTCAGTGCTCTGATGCATCTGAAAACCTGATTGGAAATTCTCAGATACTCTATGTCAATGGTCCTCAATAGGCGGCCCGCCGGTCAAGGTCGAGGATGTGATTAAAACAGTGAGTTGGTTCACTTACACACTGACTGAATTCAATTGTATCTACAAATGAGGTAAATGTAGTACCAAGGCTATCATTATCAATGTCCATGTGGATATTAAAATCACTCAATGATAATTACTTTATCTGTTTTGAGGACTTAACTTGATATAATCAAATTCAGAATGAGGACCAGGAGTGCGATAAACTATAACAAACTGTACTTGCTGTATTGTTTTCCAGGCTGGGTGAGAGAGACGACGAGTAAGGCTTTCGAACAAGGGTAGTCAAATTTTGGTTTAGAATTGATTAATAGGCTTGAGACATACACTACCAGTCAAAAGTTTGGATACACCTTCTCATTTAATGAGAGTTATTTCACAATTTTTTGTTTACTACATAATTCCATATGTGTTCATGCACAGTTTTGATGCCTTCAGTGAGAATTTACAATGTAAGTAGTCATTAAAATAAAGACAAAACATTAAATGAGAAGGTGTGTCCAAACTATGGGGCGGCTGTAGCGTAAGGTGATATGCGCTACTGTGAGTATTACATCGTATGCACGAGACTGACACTTCTCAGACACTCCCCTTGGCTCTGATTGGTTGTATTGAGCTGGGAGCAGTGGATTCTTGCAAATCAAATTACAGCCCCCGGATGGAGCCACAGACAGTGGATTTTTACACAGCTGACCTGTATCTTATTCTACTGTCAGATTATAATGACAATTTTAGCAAATATAACAAAATGATTGTTATAGACTACAGCTTTAATGTGAATGGTAGGAGTGAATTTGTTAAGGCTGACACGTTCGTCATTACACAGCTAGATTTCAGTGACACAGAACAAGTGATCTAGCACTAGCCTCCATTTCCAGCACCAATCTGCAACAATGTTCAATATTATCTGCGGATCTTTTTCACATCCAGCAAGTAAAGCAATGCTTATAGAAATATGCACAAAGTCAGCTCATCAATCTTAACTAGGAGGACAGAAGCTTTAATTTGCAGAACTAAATCGTTAACATAAAAAGAAAACAATGTCGATGACAAAACATCTCTTCGCTTATGACAAAATTATTGGGGAAACCATGCAATTGTGTATTCATTAAGATGAACACAGGAAATAATTGCTTGATAAAGAGACTGAAATGCAAAATAAAACTTCCTATTAACACCAGCTTTTAACAACCTATAATGAGGAAGTTCCCTATTGTTGGGACAGAGCCACATGGGAGCCATCAATAATGGAACAGTGATTGGTTGGGGTATGGCACGAGGTATCTTTCACCATCACCAATTGGTTAGTCGCCACCCGCAAGGGGAGATGAGATAACAATGGCAGCGTCAACAACGTGAGCAGAACATGCTGCTGCATGCAACTTGCCTGAAGACCCCCCGCTGCGTAAAGCCACTTTTGACTGTTGGAGATACAAACATTACTTTGAATTTGTTGAACGTAAGGAAAATAACTTGACTGTAAGGTGCACACTTTGTCCATGTTGGAAACTTCTCTCCACCGCTGCTAACAATACCTTAAACTTAACGAAGCACCTACAGAGACAGCACACACACTCAAAGCTTGTTGCTAAGGAACCGTGGAGAAACAAGAATGAGACGAAAAGCAAGCAGCCAAAACTTTATTTTCAATAGAACCAGAAGGTACTGACAACATCGAAATCTGAGATGAATATGCTTGTTGCCTGGAACATAGTAGAGGAAATGTTACCTCTTTCAACCGTAGAATCACTGTCTTTTCGAAAGATACTCGGCAAAGTACCGATAGCAGGGGATGGCCAGCTGTATTCTGACAGGAAAACCTTTGCAACTTACTTAGATAAATGTTGTGTTTGTTAAACATTGAGGGAGTTAATATTTGCACTAGAGTGTTTGTTAAACGGCATACCTCTCTCCTCTGCCCAATGTTGGCAAGGCCAGTCTCATATTATCATCATTATATTATGTTGTTTTCATGTACAACATTGGACACAGTGAAATCATCTGATTGTTGGTTGTTCAAGAAATAGCCTGTTGGCTTAATGGTAATAAAGAGCCTAAAGAACACTCCTTCTTTGTATGTTCTTCTTCCATCTTATGCATCTCAGGCAATTTTACAGAGCAAGTCGTAAGAATGTAACGCGTAATGTAACTAGTGATGTAACTAATTACTTTCTTCAGGGAGTAATCATGTAATGTAAGGCATTACTATTTTTGCGAGTAATGTGTAATGTGTAATATATTACTTTTTTGAGTAACGAGCCCCAACACTGACTGTCACTAAATGCAAGTTCTAGGTCGACAGACCCTGTTCAAGCCTCACACCGTCTTTTCCACTGACCAGCCCTTGGTGTGATGTGACGATGTCTGCCGTCTTGAACAATCCGTGACATAATGTTACAGGAGATCACGCCGGCCATCCCGGCCCTCTCTCTTTCTCCATCTCTGACACACACACACACACACACACACACACACACACACACACACACACACATACACACCGCATGCTTGCTCGTCGTCTGTTGCTAGAGTTTGTCTTACTGTTTTAGTTTCATAGTTTAAATGCTGTAGTTGAATGATAGATTTGACTATCATGAATGATCAATTTGCTGACAATAATAAATCCTATTATATTGTACAGAACAGACATTGTTCTGGGATTACTTGCGTATATACTTTGTGGTGACAGCTGGTTGTCATGGTCAGTGCTTGGATTAATTTCCTTCACCGTTCCTTCCTTTGTTCCCAAACACTACTAACCCAGTCAAACGCCTTCCTGAAGTCAATAAAACAAACACATGTACATCTATTCTCATTAATTCTTGATCATATAATAGAAGTTACATACTGTATATGGCCATTATATGCTCTGGCTTTTCTAAATCCATTTTGTTCATCCACAAGCAAATCTTTCTTCTAAAAATGTTCTACTAGTCTAAAGTGATTAATACAATTTATACACACAACTAATAAGACTTAATACTTATAACCCCTGCAACTAAGTGTAAGCTTTGGATAGTTTTTTTTCAAGATTTAGGATAGCAGTCTTGTGCCACTGTGTAGGAATAATGCCACAATCCAAACCAGACTGAAACGACTGCACCAGACGGAGCTCAGCAAAGTTACATTCCACAACATGGCCATTTTAGGTACACTCACCCTCCCCACTCAGCCAAAAGAATCGTAGTGATGCTGTCCAGACTGGGGAGGTTGCCCATTCTCAGTGCAGGACAAATGAGATTACGACAGGATGGAGATGGGGTCTTTTCTCCCATTTGGGAATAATCAGACTTCATGTTTGACTGGTATTGACTGTTTGCTTTAATGGCTGTGGACACGTGGACACACACATGAACCAAGTTGACTGAACATTAAATGCTTGAAACTTTGCAGCATACTTTTAGACGACTAAACAACTTGGTCACATTTAGGATTGTGATTTGGGTGAAAAGAACTATGTCGCTCATGTCACCTAAGCTCTGCATGCGACTTCAACTACGTGACTAGGTTAAAATAATAATTTTTGACTTTTGATTTTAAATGGGATGTAAAGAGCCTAATTTAATTGATTGTACCTTCACCTTCACTGCCATTAATATTACTATGGCCACTTTAGGCCGCCGCCTAACAAGAAATATTAATATGGGTTGAAAAAAGCTGCTTTTCCCCTATACGGTCATTTTTCCTGTTGAGGATCATGTTTAAATGCATACTGTGGGTACTGTACCTGCAACATATTTCATGAAAATATATTCCAACAGTTGTCGATATATATTAAGCAAAAAAAAAATTTGCACTAGAGCAAAAGTCAGGGGATTCTGGGTAACATGACTGTCTCTATAAATCCATCAAATAGTTGAGATATTCCAACCCATACCTGAGTGGTGAACCCAGTAATTCGCTGACAAACATTGCCATCTTATCTTTCCATGCCTCTAATATGGCCCAAATCAGGCTTGAGACACAGCAGGGAAGTGTTATTGGCAATAAAGACAGCAGCATATGAACAGAATCTGACTTGAGAAGGTGTCACATGATGGCTACAGTATGATAGGAATTCAAAAAGAATCTTCAAAGATACACAGTTGTATGTCGTTGAACATTAATTATACAGCATTATATCTGCTACATTCCGTGTGACTATGTAATATATTAGATATATGGCAGTAAATTATGTATATCTAGTTAACCTTGTTCTGCAGTCTGATGGGGAGATCCAGATTGAAGCTCCAACCATGTTGATATGTGAATACTGGAGGCCATGTTTTCCATTTCCTGCTAAATATTAAAAAGCAGCCACAGTTGATGAGAGTGGGAAAGGAGATTTGTTAATTTGTCGGGAAGCCAGCAGGTCTGGAGAAGCTTAGGTTTCTTTGCCACTTCCTCTAGACCTCCATTACCATGTGATGTGTTGTATTATTTAAACAACTATAACCACATCAATCAGATTTGGGTCAAATAATATGCCAATTACTCTTTTGGTATGTAGGCAAACCTCCTTGGTAGTAATGAAAATAACACATTTTATCTGTTGAGAAATATTTACTGAAATAGCAAAATCATTAGTCTCAATCTAACAGAGTTCTTCTAGTCACTCATTATACGAATAATCAGCATAGTGACAACAAATGAAGTTGTATTGATTGTCAGATGATACAACAAACACTCGTCAAATGTGTTGCTTCCTTTAGTTTGTGAGCTCCTCATCCTTGCTTTGTGCTACACAAACTGTTTGGGACAATTAATCAGCAGTGGCGACAATCATTTTGCCAGCATTCCTAAAATAAACAACAAACTCAGAGGGCTCTGTCTGTGCTCACACAGCAAGGATTTAAATGGAAAACTTAGTATTAGCATGCCCAGAGTAAAAACACTTTGTTGTCTGATGCCTGATATTCTGTCTCATGGACAACACTGAAATGTTAGATCTTTATCTTAGAAATAATATATTTTTGGATGTTCACCATATAAAGCTGTCATGTAAGCACTCTTGCAAAAAAACCTTCCTTTACTTCAAGAAAGCCCTGTGATGTTTACAGCTGGTTTTGGTGCAATTCCCAGTGAGAGACGAGTAGTCACACACATGAAAATTGATGAATGAATTGAAATAATTTTTTCGGAAAATGATGATGATGATGAAGCTGGTGGTGATGATCATGATGATAAAATCCTACAAGCTGTTACCCCAGTCACCAGCACATCTTTGTACATACAGGGTGTATGTACATGCTGTTGCATGGAACAATTAAAAAAAAAAAGATAAAGAAAATGTTGTGAACTGGTTGTTGTTTGTGTGTGGGTGCTTTTAAGTGTTCTTGCGCAGGTCTGTATAATAATGATTTATATAATAGTCTGTGTGGTAAGAGCTTTAAATTCATGACAAGTGTTACTGACAACACAGACTTTTATTCCTCCATCCACTGGAAATACTAATTATCTCTGAAGCACACCACATTACCTGAAACTAGACTTTACAGTGCTTTGCGTTAGTAATTAGTAACAATTAATATGTGACATGAATCAGTTGGTGTTATCTTGTACTCTAGCCATACATCATTGAGCAGGCTGGTTTCGGTTTATGTTATTCCACCAGCAGGTGGTACCCATAGAAGCAAGACTGATGATGATTACAAGTAAGTTTTCATTTGTGACAAGGACAATAAAACAATAATGAGAACAGAAAAGTTGGACAAGTTGTATAATGGCACTGCACAAACTGAAACTTACCAAAGAAACTACTGTAGTAGATTTGTATTTTATTTTTGTAAGATAGTCAATTCAATTTATGCTAATAAAGTAGCTTTGTTTAAGTGCTTTAGTAAGGCTTATGACATACTTGCTTTTTAGAATAGATGTTTATTGTTCTTCTTCCAAAACAACAAAACACAGTGTAGCCTTCTTCCAAGCTACCATGAATTATCTCTTGTATGAACCACACACACAGTACTGGGGTTTAGGTTTCTTTTATTGACTTAACCCATCAAACACAATCCTGCAGACACGGGGCCGAACGCGGCTCGTGCGTCTCGTCCTATTCTCCTGCTCTCCTGCTCCCGTTCTGCTCTCCAGGGCATCTCTCATCCCTCCTCCGTCCGAGGTCCAGCCCACTACTGCATTTAAAGGGAGTGAGTGATTAGTGCCTGGGTGCCAGCTCTGTCAATCACTCACCTGGCTCTGATCTCCTGAGCGCTCTCCACCTCTCTTTCTCCTGCAGCCACACCTCGACCACACTCACCTCCACATACCTCCACCGCTCAACTTAGGCCAGGGTGCCATCGAACCTAGCCCCCCCCTCCCCCTGGGAGCGAGAGAGGAAATTGGCCACAGCCATCTGCGCCCCCGGTTTATGGAGCACTTTGAATTTAAAGGGCTGCAAAGCCAGGCCCTTGGTATCTTTCATGCGGTGCAGCCACTTGAGATGAGTGTGGTCCGAACAGAGGGCGAACGGCCGCCCCAGCAGGTAATACCGCAGAGCACAGACCGCCCACCGGATAGCCAAGCACTCCTTCTAGATGGTGCTGTACTGAGACTCCCTCTCGGACAGCTGCTGGCTGATGTGCAGCACTGGGCGGTCGGCCCCCTGCACCTGCTGAGACAACACCGCCCCCAGCCCCCTGTTCAAAGCATCGGTAAGCAGGCGAAAAGGGAGAGAGAAGTTTGGTGTGTGGGGGAGAGGCTCCTCGCAGAGAGCTTGTTTGACCCTCTCAAAAGCCAGCTGGCACAGCTCCGGATCTGAGGCACCCTTTCGGGTGAGGTCAGTCATGGGGCCGGTCAGATCCACAAAGTGCGGAGTGAGCCGCCGGTAGTAGCCGACCAGCCCCAAGAACCACCTCACCTCTTTTTTCGTCTTGGGTCTCCGGCAGGCAGCAATCGCAGCTGTCTTATCAACCTGGGGATGCACCTGTTCGCCACCCAAGTGGTACCCTAGATAACGTACCTCCCCTCGTCCAACCGCACACTTCTTTGGGTTGGCTGTGAGCCCCGCCCACCGCAGAGACTCTAGCATCGCGGCCACCTGCCGCATATGCTCGGCCCAGCCACCATTGTGAATGATCACATCATCCAAGTAGGCGGCTGCATACGCAGCATGTGGGCGCAGCACCCGTCCATAGGGCACTGGAAGGTGGCTGGGGCACTGAACAACCCAAATGGATGCGTAACGAATTGATACAAACCGTACAGGGTGGAGAAGGCCATCTTGTCCTTAGACTCTGGAGACAAGGGAATCTCCCTGTAGCCCTTGGTCAAATCCAGTGTCGTGAAAAAGCGAGCCGTGCCTAACCGATCCAAGAGCTCGTCGACCCGGGGCATCGGTTAAGCGTCAAATTGTGACACATCATTCACCTCGCGATAGTCCACACAAAACCGGACAGTCCCATCCTTCTTGGCCACCAGAACTATGGGGCTACACCAGGCACTGTTGGACTCTTCTATTACCCCCATCTGGCAACATCTGCTCCCTGGGATGGTCAGAGATGGTCACCACAGAGAAGCGAGGCAGAATTGGAGGATTTTGGCACCTTAGGCCCCAGCTCATCTCTCTCTGCCACCACTATCACCAGGGAAACAGGCTCCATCTCTCTCCAGGCTATGAGGAGGTTGAGGTGGTAAATCTGTGTTGCCCCTCCCCTGTCAGAATGCACAACCTCATAGTCGACATCGCCCACTCGCCGTGTGACCACGAAGGGTCCTTGTCACTTGGTGAGTTATTTGGAGCTGAATGATGGGAGTAACACAAGCAGTTTACCTCCCTGTGAAAATTGTCTTAATCTAGTTCCTCTGTTGTACAGGTGCTGTTGACGCTCCTGGGCCTTAGGCAAATTTTCCAGTGACAGCTGCCCTAGTGTGTGGAGTTTTGCTCTAAGGTCCAGGACGTACTGGACTTAATTTTTACTTGGACTTGGCCCCTCCTCCCAGTTTTCCTTAACTAGGTCCAGAGCCCCTTGCGGTGTTCTGCCAAAGAGCAGTTCAAAGGGAGAAAATCTTGTGGATGCCTGGGGTACCGCACTGCAAATAACAGAGGATCTAGCCACCTATCCCAATTGTGGCCGTCCTCATCCATAAACTTACGGTTCATGGACTACGGTTTTATTCAGCTGCTCGACCAGACCGTCGGTCTGCGGGTGGTATACGCTAGTCCGAATTGACTTGATGTCCAATAATCCATAAAGTACCCGCAGTGTGCGTGACATAAATGAGGTGCCCTGGTCAGTTAGGATCTCTTTCGGGATCCCCACTTGGAAGATGACCTGAAACAGCGCCTGCGCCACACTCTTTGCAGAGAATGTGCGCAGGGTCACTGCTTCGGGATATGGTGTTGCGTAGTCCACTAGGACTAACACAAAACGATATCAGTGGTGTACGTCTCCCCAAAAGGCCAATAGAATCGGGCCGTTATCCGGTCTAGTGTTCTCTCACCCCCCATGTGCCCAGCTATTGAGGTATAATGAGCCGCCTGGAAAATAGTGTCACGTTGGCTTTTTGGTAGCAGCAACTGGACAATTTATTTTCCTGTCTGAGTGTCGTGACCCACTCTATAAAAACCTGTTTCTAATTAATGAAGTGTGGATATGCCTGCGCGGCGTCAGGGCACACCAAATATCCATCAGTTTTTAGTATCATCACGAGACTCAAGTGGAAAATCTTCCATGGAGTGTAACATGGGAACCTGCGGAGTGTCCTGTAAAGGCACCGCTGGTTCCTCCTCTCCGTCTGCAGTGTCTGACAAGTTCTGGGGGTTGACCTGCGCCTGTGCGCGGAGCGCCTCCAATTGCTGCCTGTTCAGCACCGCCTGCTCCTGGTGCATCACGGCGATCTCCCCCAGTATCTGGCCCAGTGCCGTGACTGGCTGGGGGTGCTGTGGCTCCGTCATCCCTGTGCACTGGCCTGCCAAGACAAGTTGGGCGCCGATGTAGCCCTTTTCCAAGCTACTGTCAGTTCTCTCTGGTACGAACCACACACACAGTATTGTGGTTTAGGCTTCTTTTATTGCCTTAACCCATCAAACGCAGCTTGTGCGTCTCATCCTATTCTCCTGCTCTCTTGTTCCCGTTCTGCTGTCCAGGGCATCTCTCATTCCTCCTCCATCCGAGGTCCAGCTCGCTACTGCATTGAAAGGGAGTGATTAGTAACTGGGTGCCAATCTCAACCACGCTCACCTCCACACACAGATAGCAGCTCTTTGTTTGACATTTACACATATACACATATACATATATCCACATATACATACTGTATACACATATGCATACTGTATATACACATACACACATACATATATACACACATACATATACATACATATATACACACATATATACATATAAACATATATACACACACATAAATATATATACACTTTCAAATAGCATTTCCTGATTTACAAGAGAAATTACATCAACGATGAACACTAACTGGTTGTTTTGGCCAACATATGTCCTGTAAACTCCTACCTCTATTATAGAGCAGCACATAGTTGCTTCCTTTAACTTTTCCTTTGTGGCCATTCACTATTTTCACCATAACCCATGTAAGCTCCAGCTTCCTTACAGTAACTAAAAGAGCAATATAACATGAGATTTGACATGATCATAATGTCGAACATATTGTTAAGCAGCAATAAGGGAAAAGCCAGCTTTTATAAGTGTACACATCATTGACCACAATATATTCCAATGGTCAAAACAAAAAACACAGATTCCTGTGGGAATGCCTTCATGCATTTACACATTAAATAAGTTAGTATTCTTAAGGCTCTGTGAATTGAAAATGCAAATTTCAGAATGACACAACTCTAGAATCTCTGGGGCCAACTCAATTTATCTCATATTGGCAGAAGTAACAGGTAATCATTAGAAGCGGCACCTGAACGCTGTGATTAAAAGACCCAACTTCTTTTTCCTGAGGGTCAGTCGTCATTGAACCATGGCAGCAGCCCAGCCCCTTAAACTGATACAGCGCTTTAGTCCACTTTATGAGCAAATTTCTATTGGATGGATTTAAAGGTCCAGTGTGTAACTATACACACTGTAGTATTAAGTGGCATGTAGCGGTTAAGTTCTAGTTTGAGACACTTGCTCACCCCACCCTTTCTGAGACGTTGAGAAGCTCCAGAAAATATGGTTGCATTAAGGGACAAGAAACACAATTCTAACGAGGGACTTGCCACCCAAGTGTTGAGTATTACTAAACTAACTTATATTTTCACCAAATGTATTAGGTTAGTGATTAACAGACCTTATGTAGACCTGGTCCCCTGGCACCACTGGCTTCTCTGTCACTGGACTGGAATCAGGGACCCTGCTCTTTTCCTGTAGCTAGATAGCTTTATGTATGGCCAATAGTTTCATATATTCCTCCATTTCTGTCTGTAGCTGCTCAAGCGGAGTGCCCTTATAAGGTCCTCTCAAGTGTGGAGCAGGCATGGATCGACCCATGAGAATTTCATGCAGGGTTAAATGAGGGGTTCTGTTAGTTTGCATGCAAAATCTCATTAGTACAGGCAGTAAGGCATCCACCCAATTCAGCTTAGTGCTCCACTCACTTCACTCCATTCACCCTTTCTATCATCCCTTGAAACTGAGGATTCCTTTAGTTACTTTTGTTCCTTTGTATCTTTTGATGCAGTTATCACTAGCATGTAATGCGACCCATGTACTGATTTTATAGTGTCTACATTGTCTATGACTAGATGACTGAGGTCCCTCTTGTTCCAGGATGTGATTGGCATTATTTCTTTTCTCACATTATTGTTGGCACAAATTTCACACAGACCGTCAACAGCTCGTTAATCGTCATCACCAATATTCTTGTTGTTGTATTTTCCTTAGCACTTCCAATGGCACATGAGCAACTAACAAACCTTTATGAGACCCCCACAATCCCTGCTCATCCTTAGATGATGTTCGTGTCGACTAGCCTCTTGCTGCATTAGAATGATGTTTTCTGGGGTGGTAACTGTCTTTCTTGTCTGACGGATATTTAATTCCTAGTAGCGAACCTGTTCACTGTTGCAGTGTGTGTCCTTTATTTTAAACTGAACTTTTTAGTCAGATGTCCTGCTTAGTTTAGTTACAACAATCTTATAATGGCTATTGAATATGTAATACCGTGATTTGTTGTGGTACTTAGCTTTGATACACTGGTGCTCAGTGAGTTGTATGCTTTCTACTTTTAGTTTAGCTTTTTACTGGGCTTTGCAATGAACATTCATTTACTATATACAAATGCAATAAATAATGATCCAAAGTCAACAATACTTTAAACTTATATGCAGTTTATGCCAAGTTAAATGTTAACTCTCACTTAATACTTTATTTGACAAAATGACAGCAATATCAAAAACGCTTTAACTTCTAAGCAAAACGGCCATCGACTAAGACTTAAACAGCACAAAAATTCATAAAAACAGCACAGCGCACTTTGACAAAACTCACAATGCAATCATATTATAGTACTTGGCATGGCAATATGTAGCACATTAATAATAAGTTAATTATATCACCAGATGGAACACCCAGACATCAACTTTTAATTGTACGGCGATAATTTGAAGTAATCATATGTATTTTTTGCTTTTCTGATTTATAGTTTATTAGTGCTAATTGTAGTGTTCTGTTTGTTCTGGTTTGTTGGCTGAGGGTTATTCTCTCTCGTATTATTAATTTACTTATCCTCTATTTTGTCAAATTGTTTCATTAGCATATGCTGCTTATTCCTATTCTAATCTGCTATTTTTCTCCACTTTTGAGCTGGAGGTTTTAGATCTGCTCAGAATCGCTTTTCTCTTCTGTTTTTTCTTCAGTTTTCCTTACACAGACACACACACACACACACACACACACACACAGACAGTTTTCAAATACTAACCTTAACATTCAATACAGTACAGCTCTGCACTATATTGAGGTATTTAAAGTACTTTTAGCAGTATAGTTCAAGAATCACAGTATATGTTTCACTAACTTTAATTTTTCAAGATAGACTTCACAAGAAGTGTAGACTCAACATTAGTTTTTAGCAATGTAGGTTTGAGAAATAAAAGACACAATAAAAAAAACACTGAAATTCAGAATTGAGTTCAGTTCTGTATTAGCTCCTTTTTAAATTATCTCTTCACTTCCACAAGTGTCCTCCCTACTCCTCCAAATGATATAACAGTTATCATACAGTGTCCTAATGAAGAAGTTAAACCCACATACACAGACTGCAAATTGGGTTTTCAGGGTTACACACTCAACTTTGAACCCTCCATGCCCCTTCCAGTGTGTCTCCCTTTTCCTAGTGGGGGAGGCCCTTATTCCTCGATAGTTCAAACCTTTTGAGATCAAAAAGCATTAACCCAAAGTTACTGGGCTTATGAGCAAACAAGTTACATTTATGAATGCTCAGGCTCCGCTTCTGAGCATCAAACTCAAAGTCACATTTATGAATTTTGGATTGCACTCTGGTCTTATCTCATGACCTACTTTTTACCCCCGGTTTGGGGCCTCTCATAGACTCATATGTATATTTAAAAAATAAACAAAGAGTAACCCTACTCATTTTAAAGTATTTTTTCACTAGCACAAAGAGCAACTTTTGCTCTTCTATCTTCAAACTCATATTTCATGCATTCAAGCATTTTCTTCAAATCCACATGCCACTTGTATCTCTCAAATCACTTTGTAATTACTTTTCAGGTTCTTTTGGAGAACTTTCAGAGAATAGACAGTGCTTGTTGCATAGACCTTTGCGAGACTGCTCATGAACAAATAATGGCAAGATGTCTACCTCTCTAGAGCAAAAAAAAAAGTACATAGTTTTAAAAACGTTGAACCTACAATAAAAATGAAAAGTAAAGTAAGTAAGTAAAACAACTGCAAGTCACGCAAAGGCTGGACCCACTGGAACCCAGCGGCGAAAGTGAAGGCGAGACTTCCACTTGTGGACGTAGGCCAGACCGCCACCTGGCAAGCTGCCTTCGACCAAGGCCTATAAGACGGTTTTCTTTCAAAATCTGCTATGGCCTGTAGCATCTCCATCATATCCACCTTGCCATCTAGAACAACAATTTGTCCCCAATGTCGAAAAACTAGCCTGCTGGGTCAGTTATGGATAGATTATTCTGTTACGGTTGGGGTTTATTACTAGGACCCAAATGCAGAGGACAGAGACAGAAAGTAGTGAAGTTAGGATTTATTTGTACAAACGAGTGGGTCGACTGGAGCTGGCGTAGTGGAACTCAGGAGTGCATGCAAGCAGGAAGCAGAGCAGAACGGCGCTGGAGATTTCTGCTCGAGCCAATAGAGACAAGGGAATTAGAGCAGAGGCGAGAGTTTCAAGAAAACACTAGATATCGGCATTGTGTAGTCCCTGTCTGGGTCATAATAATCTAGCGCCGGGGAGGAGCAGCTGAAGGAAAAAATACTACACCCATACATCCATACAAAAGGCTCTGTCATCCTGTCTGTCCTCAGTCGCAGTTGAATGGCAGTGAATATGTGATGCAATTTAGAGCAAAAAACTTTAACTGTTTGTCAGCATCCACCCTTGTGTGTTACTATCTTGAAAAAAATCACTGTAACGGTCAGCCTTCCTGACCAAGACTTCACTAAACTTTCCCCCAGAAAACAGCTTCCCTTACTGATGGCGAATATGTAATTATGTCATTTAGAGCAGAAAACGTAACTTTGTCACTTTCCAGGATGCATGGTCAGTCAGGATCTCAACCACAACACATTATAACAGCATCCATACAATTATGAACAGTTGGCACGTTGAAACAAACCACAGAGATCTCAACGGCATGATGTGTACTGTCATGCCTCTTTTGGATCCGCAGTGTGTTGTATGAAATAATACACTGGAGCTGCTTTACATCAGCGCTTCTTGGTTCAATGTGAACAAACAAAGCTTCGCTGGTAGTGCAGAGTCTCTTTGTGAAAATGGCTAAAGATTTGACGGTGGTAGTAATAAATAAAAATGTATACCTCATTCTTGTATCTCCATATCTCTACTCCCCTCACTGGTGTCGTCCACTGGCAGCCCTATATTAGAGGCAGGCTTATGTAAAACCAGAGGATGTGTTGGAATTGGTCATTGTCCTTCTTTCTGATAGACAGGGACGTGAAAATTCCATCATTTTCTACTACTATCTGATATTTTGATATTAATATGTTTTATAATAATGAGACATAACCTATTTAAAAGCATATTAAATTGAAAATTGATCATAATAACATTTACTGTATAGAACATCCATATTTTGAAGTTATCAGGGCATGAAGAGAAAAGATGAACAAAGACACGGCTGTGTGGTCACTTTTCATGTCAGCACCACACAAAGCAGATGAATGATTTTTTCGGCGTGAAAGAGGACGGCAGTCAGCCACTGTGGCCATTGTGCCTAAATATGCAAATATGAATGATGCAAATTTACACAATAAGTACAATAAAAACTATTTACACAACTATTTACAATACATTATATTGAACTCAGCTGACCTTGCTGGTCCATGTGGACATGCAGATGGTTGCTTGCTTGAACGTGACCAATACATCAACGAAGAACGCTGCAGAGGCAATTGTCATTAGCACTCGAGCACTCTATCCTGCACTCTGTTGCCACACTGGAGACTGGAATTACCAGAGCCAATTTAGCTAGAGTTTTGAAATTGATACTGCAAGCACCCTACTCACTGGGAGGAAATCTTACAGCACTCGCTCCTTGTGCTCCAGGTGCAGTCTCGCCTATTTTTACTGTGACACAGGCACGGTTCCCTGCAAAAATAGACCTGAAGACAAACTGTAGACCTCCATGTCGACATCACACTATCGTTTTACCACATTTTTTATGTCTGTCTGTCTTTTTCTTTCACTCCTTACCTCTCTTCCTTGAATAATAATATAATTGAACATAGATAATTATCGAAGGCAAACTCCATGTAAAAAGAGAGGGCCTGTGTGGACACACAGAACAAGTGAGCAACAGTGGCTCAAATGCAGCCGCAACCCACGAAACAAGCAGACAGTGTGGACCAAGGGTCAGTGTTATAATAGGTCATAATGACAAAGAGCCCTCAGATTTGTCTATCATTTCCTCCTCCCTGTGCCCACCTCCTTTATCACCCAGTTCAGATTTCTATGATGATCATCATTCTAAACGTTCATCAGCTCTGTGGAAATGTTATCTTAAATGATATGAATCAATGAATGATAAAGAATAAACATTGTCTTTAAAATACATACCAAATGAAAGTGAGGTTACGTGTTATTGGAGTCTACTTGTGAGTTGTGTTGAGAAACATACACTTTCAGCACAGCCTTGCTGTAACGGAGTGCCAGAATGTCTGAAGGAACAGACATTTTGCTCAGCATGGTGTCTGTGCTGCTGAATCCAAGACGTGTATGCATTCATCATTTTGGGCTTATTTTCAGAGAACGCTGCAGATGGTGTTCAAAACTTTACAGTTAAAAAATGAAACACAGTGGGATTATTATAGCGTGCTCAAATATGGATCTAGAACTTGTACACAATCTGTCCCTGCTGAAGTGCAAACGACATAGCTTGAGAGTGATGTGCAAGCTGTGTTTGCATTTTTTCTTCTTTTTTTTTTTTTTTTACATTTACTGAGAGAAAGCTTTCCCAGTGAGACAGTAAACACGTGAAACCAAAACATGTGAATATATAAAGATACATTCACATGTTTGGTTTCAGATGGTTACCAATGTGCAAACAGCAAAATAAGTATTGATTTGGTAATCGGTTATGGAATATGTATTGAAAGTGAGTAAGGGACAGTAGTTTTGAAAATGGGGGTTGTTTCTATTAGAGAGGGGTGCAGGCAGTCTGATGTGTAAAAAGTGTGTGTTGGTGGGAGTGCATGTGCAGGGGTGCGTCACAATGATCACAGTGATGACACTGAGGAACGGTTGCACCCGGACTCTCCAAATATTTGGGACTTGGCATAAACTAAGGGGGTCCAGACTAGGCAGGAGTGAGGGTGGATACAGGGACGCTTTCAGTTCTCTCAAACTTTATCGAGTGAGGTAAAGTAAAATTGATAAATGTGATTGGATACATTGCAAAATAAAGCTGCATACTGATCGGCCCCATATATTACTGCATTATGCTGTTGATGCATACCAAACGCATCCCGTGTCTGTTTCAAATTAAAAGCAGAAAAAAAAGTTTCATATCTTAAATGGGCTTTCATTGTCAGAGATTGGCAGAGACCTTTGACTGACAGAAATGTAGACAACCATGGAGCAGAGGCCCATGACAGGAGTTTATGACAGATGGACTCTTGGATAGTTTAACTTACACTAATGCAGAGTGTCATAATGTCAGAAAAAAACTAAATGTTTTCAAATTTGTGACGATACATTTTCCAGCTAACCCAGGAGGGTTTTTAAATGGTTCGATGCCAAAGCCTGACAACGTCTACAACAATAATAATTTATTTACAAAGACAAATTGCGACTGTATATAGTGTGACTGAAAATATGTACAACTGTGAAGCCTCTGTTCAGGGTGAACAGGCCAAAATAACAAACAATAACCCAAACCCAACTCCTGGGGCAGGGCAGCTCACCCCTACTGCTTGGTGCCTATCTCCAAACAGTCTTCCTCCACCACAAACACAAAGCACTCTAGCACTCAGCTGAACGCTCTCTAACCCTCAAAGAACACCAATGAATAAAATACAAACACAAGCAAAGCACGAGCAAGGAGGATGCTGGTAGCGATCCCTGGCATCTTCCAGATAGAACCATTTAAAATTTCCCCACACTCCGGCACCAGCACCAGCACCAGCCAATCCCCAGCTGCCACGTCAGCTGCTCTTGGCCAATGCGGTGCGTGACCTGATGAATAGAGCCAAGCTTTGGAGGAAAACAGGAGCTCTCACTCGGCTTGAAACATAAACACACACATTACTAACTACAGCAAAAATACAAAATATGTCTGGAGCCGTAATAAGGAGGAGAATATTCTTACCACATGAGGGATCACTTGATCCTTTAGTTTTTTACAAACGTTCAACATCAACTCATCTAGAGATACATACAGTAATATGTAAAGTAACTAGTAAAGCTGTCAGTGATGTAGTGAAGGGAAACGTACAATAGTTGCTTCCAGTGGATAGTGGAGCAGATCTATAAAGTTGCATGGAAATGAGAATACCACTGTAATCAAGTAACACTAGACACATTTTCATGGTGAATGCTATGTATCGGGTGAATGCACAGTTCGTACACAGGACCACCAATAGACTACATTCAAAGCTCCGCTCACACTTGAACTACTTCTCAGACAAATGGATAAAGAGCAAAGAAAAAGTGAAGGGGCAATCGACCGAGGACATTGTGGTGATCGAAGATTAGCTGAGCAGAAATTCATAGAACACATGGATGTGATGCTGACACAAGTGCCCTCTATTTATGTTGTCCGGGCCGCTGCTGCTGAGACTGCAGGGAGGGGCATCACAGTCACAGTCATGGGAATTTACCCTTGAGGAGATGGGGATGTCAGACAAGATAGTGATGGGGAGCCACAGGCATTGAAGACTGAAATTCCATGGGCTTTGACAACCTTACACATGGAAGGTTAGCCCAGTTCACCTTCCCCACTGAAAATCCTTGAGTGACTTTACCCTCTACCCTTCTCAAGCTGCCATTCATCTCTAGTGTCCATTTTTATCCTCTCTGTCACCTGATTCTCAACTCAGATTGATATGGACCAAAACACAGTCCAACATATTGTGAGATTTCCTTTCATTGTGAATGGTCAGAACTCTCTTCATCCTGTAAATCACATATTTATAGATTAAGTTATATTAAAATGTTGGGTATCCTTTGAAGTCAGACCTTTGGACAGTTATGATTTATGACGTTGTATTACTTTATTTACTATTACTATTGTTAGCACATGTGATAATACACCAGAGGCTATTCTGCAGTGTAAATTAGTAATTGAAAAACGGTGTCCTTGTTTAAACTGACCATCAAACCAAATGTACATTTCAGTTATGCTAATATGTTCCGGACATTTGCTTGAGAGACTTTGGCAGTGAGTGGGAGTTGCATGTGATGTGTGAAACTTTTATATAATTTATTTTTGTTGTAGTTTTCACGCCGTCTGCTGAAACATAGGGAGAGAGAGCAAATAAATCTTCAAAAGACATCTGTATGAATCACAGCCATTATTTAATTAGACCGGTGTAGCCGCAAGCAGCACTAAGAAGTAATTAAAAAGTCTTGTTATTGAATAAATATTTAGCAGCACAGTGACCCAGTTAAAGGCAAAAAAGGACATGCTTGATGAAAACTTAACCTTGATACCTATCAATCTATTTCTATTTCAATTTTGACGTTTTTATCTAATTATTATAACTTTAACCCATACATGACTTTCATCTCATAATTTCCTTTCACTGTTTCTCATAATTATGACTTTTTATGTCATAATTATGACTAACCATGGGAAAATTAATTAATGAAGCTCAGTTTTCATCTTTTCTTTGTCTTTAGCTGGTGGTAATGATCCCCCACATCACTGTGAACCTTGTGCAAAGCCTGGCACAGGACGCTTTTTGAACGGTTGACTGCAGCGGGTCGACTTTTTTTCAAAGCTGCTGCTGTACACTGTAACTTTTCTAATAATGATTGCCCCCCTGTGAATATTTTGCCACTGAAAATGTCAGAGCAGAAAGTCGTAATTGAGCCTGAGCACAAAGTCTGGACGTGCCACAATTTAAATGAATACAGGTTGATAAAGGTCCTAAACGCAGTTGCTTATTTAGTTACTCGTTTTGAGTGTGTAGGTGGGTGACATGCAGCCCCTGTGCCCTCACACACTGTCACATAATGTTACAAGTTGAGTGCGAAAAGCTGTTCAACTTTGCTGATGAGAAGATGCCAATGTTTGTTCAAAACACTCCATACAACTAAGTAGTTTAGAAATTCATCACTGTCATATTTTTTACATACAAGTGGTGCCCTCGTGTGCTCTGACTACTCAGAGTGCTTTACAACACAAGTCACCATTCATTCGCACATCTAAAATAGCTCAGGCACAAATGCTCACAGTCTAGGACATTGGAACTATTTTCTAGGAGGGTCTGCTGTACCTGGGTGGAGGAGCAGCAGCATTATCCAGCACAGCAGTAGGCTACTGGATAGACTCAACTATTATTGAGCCTGAATAATTTGAGAAGCATGCAGCAGAAAAAAACTGCAAAGTAGGATTTACATTTACAAAGCACCTTTATTATTTTGACAATGAAATAGATGCATCGTCGGTGTTTAGCACTGGCTGGTATAAGTGCAGATTGTTTGACCCCAGTCAGTCTGTCAGACTGTGACTGTCGGTAGTGCTGAACCACTGATTGAATCATCAATCAATACACTTAGAGTGCCACATTATGTCCTCTGTGGTGAAACACCTGATCACACAAGGCTGAGGTAATTACGCCAAACAAGTAACCCTCAGGGAACGTTCCGTAATAGTTTTCTGTGGGTATTTTATGTAGCCTTCTGCAGGTTTTTTTTGAGTGTGTGTGTGTGTGTGTGTGTGTGTGTGTGTGTCACTATAACATAACTTTTGGGGAACGTTCCCTGAGGGTTCTCTGAAGGTTATTGTGTAACCATCAAAGAACCTTTAGAGAATGTTCCCTAAAGATTTTACAAAAACAACAAGAGATCCTTATAGAAACAACCTCTGTGTGGATTAGAGGTTCAATGAGATTTTTTGATTTCATATTGTGAAGTTTTATTATCATAATACTGTGTGTATAGTTTTATATCTATATCTAGCTCTCTCTATGGCTGTGGTTGCATGTGAAGGCCTTTTCAACTTTGCTGATGAGAAGATACCAAACTTTGTTCAAAACATGCCACACAACTAAGCAGAACTGTTCACAGACAGGGATATTGAAACTATTGTGTGGGAGAGGATGCTGTAAATGGGCAGAGGGGCAGAATTATCCAACACAGCAGTAGGCTAATGGATACACTCTACTAATGAGCCTGACCTAAGGCTTTAATGTCAAATAATTTGAGTATATGCAGCGGAAGAAAAGTAGAGAGTCTGTTTAAAGGCTGTGTCCACAGTACAGGGGCTTCATCTATAAACCTTGCCACTTTCAAAACAAAAAAAATGGGATTTAATACATTGAAATGTGTGTAAATGTATGAGAACTTTGACTCATACGTACAAACATTTCGGAGACGAGGGGAAACCGGCGAGGCCAGGTAGTAACTGAAAGCCCGATTTTAGAAATTAAACGGGAGCGGGAACTTTTTTACACATAATGATGCATCTCACATTTAATTTCACTTCATATCAAAGTTAATTATAGATCCACATTATCATTAACATTGAAATAGCAGTGTCACTCACACACTTGCACTACTGTACTTGTGCTTGTAGGGAATAATTATTCCATAAACACCAGTTTCAATTGTAAAAATATCAGCCAACTCAGATTTTAAATCCATATTTCCTCAGTCAGGCTGAGGGTTACCACTGATTGTTGAGCATAATTTGGGCACGTAAAGCTTTCAGTTTGATTTAGTTTGGTCTCTTACACCATCTTCCTTCCAAGAGTTAGAGTAACAGCCAACCAATTGAAAGACACTGCTAACTACATTTCTCTGGGTTTGAACCTTGTTGAAAATATGTGGTATAACGTAAGAAAACAACTCAAGAAAAGATGTGATGAAAGTCTTGTTGTTTCTAGACATGTTCATACAGAATTCTTACACCTTATATACAGTATAATATATTATTAATGTATATTGTATTGATACTCTACAAATAGTTGATACTTTGAAAAAAGTTGACTTTAATGTTACACTATTTACCATGTCAATGTTTTTTGAGAGACAATTCATCAACGGTGGAAAAGAAGTTGCTCCACAGCATTTATTACATGGAAGAAAAATGATTTATAGCCAGTAATGGATCAAATGTCTCATGCTTAAGCCACACAAATGTTAAGAAACAGATGAGAGTAAAGATTCTGATAGTGGATCATCTTTATGTTGTAATTACAAGGGAAAAAAACAACATGGCTTTGCTTGTGTTGTGGGACCAAAAGAAGGGAGTAAAATAAAAGATTTGGAGTTCCATCCTCCTACGTGTTGTGATGAATGGGAGTTAGGTGGCTAAAGCTGAGGTCATCCATCATGAGCTGTAGTGTTAATTAATGTTGTAGGAGGCGAGCCAATGGGGCCTGTTCCACATCAGCAAAAAGAAAAGCTACTGCTTTTCCTTCAGCTCCTCAGAAGGACTGAAGATTAAAAATGTAGCTCTTTGCAATGAGAATCAGTCAGATCAGGACACACAAGATACACAAGAGGCACATACTGATAGAAACACACACTTGCATGCATATGCAGTTAACAAATCAGATGAGCGCTACTCTTTAACACACACTGAACACCTTGCAGTGCTCTGGTGTCACTGTAGCTCGAAGCAAAGGTACCCCTGCCATGTAATAGCCTCACCCATAAACCTCACTCTTATCAGTCTGAGGTGTGACTGGCTTTCATAATGAGTTTTCATTACACTATAATATGATTTATGTGAGCAGTCATTTTGAACACTCTGCCATTGTAAATCATCCCAAAGGAAAACCCTGCAAATAAACAAGCATGTCATGATTGTCAGCATAAAGGGATTTTAATTCATTATCAACTGCCTTTGGGAGCATGTCTACTCTTTAGAATGCCGATCAATAAATACAGCTCATGACAAGTGGGAGAATTACAATTTCATTTGTGTAAACTTATTTGTATATTTTGGGTGTATTTCGGAACTCTGAGGGCAGGCTTGGGAGAGATAAGCAATTTTAATTGTCAAGACCCAGCTGGGGCAGGCCCTTTTGGTCCAGGCACTTGGATGAATGTGAGGTTAATCGGCGGTTTGAATGTGAGTGTCAAAGGTTTTTTTTGTGTGTGTGTGTGTTATGTAAGCCCTGCGATAAACTGCCAACTTGGTCGGGACATACCCCGCTACTCCTTAAATATCAGTTTGGATTGGCTCCAGCCTGGTTTAATATGAATCTCTACAGTATTGCCAGCAGTTGGTTAGCATATTTTAGCTAAACATTGACCGGAAAGACTGGAATCCCATTCATGTGTACCAGGTCATGCATCCAAGCTTGAACTATGATGTAAATCTATGCATTTTAATGCACTTTGAAACTTAAAATCACTTAAGAAATAAGGGAATATGGACAATTTTGACAGCCTAATTTACTTTCAATGTAATGTTTGTACAGGGAAGAAAGAGGAGCTGGAATTATTTGTTTTGACCTGGAAAATTACAGTTTGATTTAAACGTATTTTTTTTGATAATCATGTCCCATAATAAATAAATGATCCCATTAATTATGTCCCATAAATCAGCCATCTACCAGTTGTGACTGGACATTAATGCTTCTATCTTCGCAGTGAGTTATAATCATTTGCCATTATGTTCATCACATTCACTCAAAATTCTTGTTCAAATTTAAGAAAATTCCATTGTTCTAACACTTGCAAGGCCTATTTGGACCTAACCACTTGTCCTAACAATAGAGTGGCCTGCATGTAAACCAAAGCCTAAACATGCGGTCTTTACGCTCTAACACTGCCTGCAAACAATAGGAAAAGTGCACCAACCCAGTAAGTAACACCGAGTCGCTAAAGTTCCCTGTCATGGGAGTGTTCAGATGGCGGAAGTGGGTACGGCTGGTCATCGATGGTGACTGCGTAGAGACTGATCAAAATAATGGTGGCCTAACCTAACAACAATAACCTTACAAATGCTTTTAATCACTGTGAGATTTCGTATTTGTTGTAGATGCAACAGCGACACGCATGTCTGATAGCGGTTAACGGTTAGTTTCCAACAAGCCGTTCCTGAGACTATGTGTGTGTTTAACCGAATGTCTGTTTGTGTGTACTGCTGCAGCCTCCTAAAATTTCTATGTGCGGAGCCCCAACCAGTCCATGCTCAGACCTGGAAGAGTCCGTGAAAGGAATTTGATCCCCTGCGCTGGTGGAATCATAACGCCCCTAAGCACCATGGTTTGCCAACATCAGGAGCAGTGATGATGGATGCTGAAGCATTACTTCAGCGTGAAATCAGCGTATGAATGGTGTGAACCTGCCTTTGCACCTAACCGCACCTCATTTTAAGACCAACATGGCCTGGGGTGCACAGGTGGGCACAAGTACATTTGCTATTTACACAATATGTGCGCTGGGCGTGAACCTTTATTGCAAATGTAATGTTTGCCACTGAGATGTAATGGGGTAGAAGAACATGGTGGGAAGATTCATCTCATGGTGAAACTTTTGAACAATCTTTTTATTGATTTTTACAAATGCATGTACATTATTAGTACATAAGGCAGCAAACAGCATACATCAAAGCAAAAGATAGCGGTGACAATACATATGAGTGGAGCCATCCCTATATCGTCTCATTGACAGGCTACACCTAATCCCTAAACACAATACCTCAGTCTCTCTGAGGTTATACCATCAGATATCAGAGATTTCCACATTTGGATATTAGGATCATCACCAACCCACTTTGACAGTATACTCTTCCTTGCCAACATCAGTAGCGACTGGACTATGTCTTTGTGCATCCTCAGAGAGTCTGACAGTCTCCCCAGTAGGCACACATGTCAGGGAGCAGTTGCTGCCCAATAGGTGTACTTATTTCTGTGCAAATTGCCCTCCAGAATAGTTGGACTTTACCACACTCCCAAAGACAGTGCAGTCTGGTTTCACTATTGGGAACATCGGCATTTATATATATGAAGAAATGTAGACATTGTGTAAACTATTATATTGCATCTCTCTGTATCTATTGCATATCCATATTCTAGAGGGCAGCAGCAGAATTTCATCCCATTTTTCTTGGTCTATTGCCACTTTAAGTAGTGTACACCAAACTGTTTTCAGTGATGGCAATCTATCCGAGTTAAACTTTTCTTGCCAACTTATACATTTTCATATAAGTACAGAGAGACAATCCAGTCAACTTTAGGTTGCAAGCCCCAAGGAGTGACATCAGCAGAGTTAGGTAACTGACAGAAGATGAGATATTCCAGAGGGATCAGGAGACAGACCAACTCCTCTTTCTCCTTTTGGATAGATGGATCCTGAATCCCCCAAAGTGACCAATTAAAAGAAGTACGTAGGTGCTTGGACTCTAAAAAGGCTCGCACAGGCAGAGAAAGTTAGGTGGTTACTTGTAGATTTCCTAGATCAAAGGCTCGAGAGGATTTCTGGTAGATCAGAGGGCAAAGCCTTAGGCAGAACTTTGCTAGATACTGGGAACACAGGGTGCCACACTGGTTTGGATGCAGGCTTGAGATCTGTTTCAAAAAAGATTGCTCTATCATTCCACCCATCCTTGCCTCTGTTACGTGCTATGTTTCTCCCTGCACATGTGTGAATTGCTTGTTTGTCCGGAGGGAGGAAGGCGGGAGTCAGCCTTGGTTGTGATGAACTGTGCTGAGTTTGCAGTAAAGTTATCAAAAACGTACAGTTGTCGTCGTAGTTGTTAAGCCAACAGCCTAAGCAGATTCTTTTATCACCAAACTACATTCTGACACCTTTAATGAGGACTGCCCAGAAACAACAACACCCTCCAATTGAATGAATGGCTGTGTTTACAGTGGAATGTACGCCTACCCCCAGGAGGAAGGGGGGAATCCAAGTAGCTGGGAACCATCTGGGAACTGGCTGGAAGTCGGCTGGCACTTTTGACTGGTCCTTGATTGAAATTTGGCTTATTCTGCGCTCAAACAACAGCAAAGCTAACACTTTTGCTCCAGTCAGATGAGCACATAGAAATGCGGGCTCGTAGTGGCTGTTCTTATTACAGTGGAGGAAATAGCGGAGTCAGTGTAGGCAAAGGTAACAGGCAAAGCGGATTGCCTCTTGCCAAGGGTAAATTCCTCTTTCTGCAGGGATGAGAGAGGCTGGATTGCACAGCATCTTCTCTGGATCTGGGATGTGTTTGGTACAAGGTGGCCTAGGCGAAGGTAAGATCCAAACAATTGGTTGCTCCTTGTAGTAACTGCTGCACAGGGGAAAGCCAATGATTCCAGCAGCACATTATGATGGGATTGTGATGAGTTGAAGCAGCAGCTGTTCTTAAGGTTCTCTGTGCATCAGGCTGTTGGATGTGACGGTGCATTCAGGTGCACTTTCAGGCAATGGCAGACTGTAGCAACCAGGCACCACCTGATGGACACTGGGGTTTACACTCGTTCCTTTGTTTACCTGGATTTGTTTGTGCTGGGGGACTGTATGTTAGGCTTTTGTTTACCATGCAGGTCTCTCTTATTGTTCTGACCATGTGGTGAGGTCCCAACACTGTACTGGGGGAATTATTTCTTCTACCATTCCCCATTCATTAGGCCAATTTACTATTATAAGCTTTATTGTTTATAAACATTAAATATTCATGTTTGATAACCAATAATTTACTTTCAGTCATTATATTGGCATTTAATCAATTAACATACATTTTAATTGCTGTGTGTATTCCTTTGGAGTGGAGAACGCCAATATATTTTAACGCAAATTCACATCTTTGCATATTTGGCCAATAACGAAAACTTGTGCGAATTCATAAAGATTACACTACAGAGAGTGCATTGTTTATTTGCTTTTCTTCCCCTTCCTTTAGTGTTTTATAAAGGTTCTTATGCTTGTAAAAGCTCTTAAAAAGATCAAAGTCCGCACCAACAGTAGTTCCTCTCTCACACAGAAAACACTGCACCTGACGGTCAATAGCGCTTGGTCTAAAGTGCAAAGTGCATTCTGGGCATGTCCAAATCCATTCTGTTGGTTTAATGTCAGATAATTTGTCCGCAAAGTGAGGCACATGCCACAAAGGGGTGGTTTTCAGCCTCTGAATTAGTCATGGATGTTTTTTGGAACCACCCAGAGTGTTGTCTCCTATTTCCTTTAAAAGCCAGTTGCACCAGGACCTGGCAGTTATTGAACAGTATTATTTGTTTAAGCTGAGGACAGGGATGAGGTTGTCAGCTGCTGGACTCTCTGCCCATTTCATAATCATCTGTCCCTTCCACAACTCTGTTTGACTGAAAAAATACACTGAGGATGAGGAGGAGCTCTGCTGCGCTTCTGTGTGTGTGTGTGTGTGTGTGTGTGTGCGTGTGTGCGTGTGTGCATGTGTGTGGATCTCAGTCTGTGGATCAGGCAGGACAGGTCATAAATCATCATCCTTATCAATAACGGGTTGGAATGAAAGGGGTGAAATATGTCCTTAATGAGGAAAATATTAATGACATTACCTGCATTGATCGTCCAGCAGGAGAAACGATATGTGTCTCTACATTAACATGCACATCCAGGAATAGCTGGACAGCGACCTGACTCGCTGGCAGGATTGGTAAGTATTTCATGTTAATGTCCTGTGCTCTTCTACACATTAAAGGTCACACGCGCCATCGAAATTCATACAGTAGTAATAGTACGGCATGAGGCAGCTGTCCTGATAAATCCTGAGATCCTGCCTAAACTTATCTATTTCAGAAGCTAAACATTTGATTCTGTTTTCTCTGGACCGTTTATAACCACAGCTTAAAGTTTTCCTGCTTAAATGTGTCACAATATTTCTGACAGTGACATTATAGTGTACTCAGAAATGTTTGAAATAACCGAAAGCAGCAAAGAAAGAGGGGGGGGGGTGCGCTCCCATGTTTAAAAGATTATTTCAGTTGAGACCGTTAGTATGTTGGTGCAATCCAAAATATAGTGCTAGATGAAGGAGTTAGAGGGGGCCATAACAGCAGAGTTCCCAATTCAAGTGGCAATAGTGGATAAGGGTTTGATGAATAAGTTAACTGATCTGGGAAACCCCTGGATTGGTTTACCACTTAAGCTGTGGAATAGGGTAATAACTAAAAAGAATTTGAAAGAGGCGATCCAGATTTCATGCCTAAAAATTTGGATGCAAGATTCAAGGCCTGGAAAACTCATGGATTAACAGCATATTGTCCTTTTTTGTGTAAGGGGTCAGTGAACAGTTTTCAAAACCTAAAGAGAGAATTTGGTCTAAATAATGATGACTTCTTTAGATTCTTACAGGATCGTCACCATGTTGAACAAATAAGGAAAGAGATTAAACAAGAGCAATGGGATAACATTCTACTAAAAGTATTTATGGATGCATATGTTTCAGGTCCAAGCCAAAAAAACATCTCAAGACTCTATAAGGGGTTACAACAAATGAAGGGTAGCTCATTGCATGTAAAACAGAAATGAGAAAGGGAAGGAAGTCTAGTTTTAAGCGAAGAATATTGGGAATATTTATGTGAGATACAATGGAAAACTTCAAATTCAACACTATGGAGAGAGTTTTGTTGGAAAACCCTTATCAGATTTTTTATCACTCCAGCTCAAAAAAGACAATATTCCAATTCATCTATATGTTGGAGACAATGTAGATGCCTCGAGGCAAATCATTTTCACATATTTTGGTCTTGTTCAATATTGTTGCCTTTCTGGCAGGAGGTCTACAACATTTTGCAAAAAGTATTTCAGACAGACATTACTTTTGAGTTTGTATCATTATATTTAGGAGTTAAAATGGGTACAGCACTACCTATCCTACCGGGGTATGACATGCTTCGGCCAATAATTCGATTTTCTCACAGGCACGTATGCTCGGACAATTGCAGTTGTCTGACTTGAGTAGCATTGTCGGACTATGGCTGTTATCTGACTAAGATGTGCATGTTAACTTACTGACTGTTATTTGCTCTTGATTTCACCCATCTAAGTGCATTTTTGAATCTTTAATAACTTTTTTTTGAATTGACGCTGTGGATGTTTTTCTGTTCTGAAGAGGGCAGAAAAAGAGTCTGGTCCGTCAGTGCAATAGGTTAAATGTCAGAGTATGATGAGAATAGCAAAGATGTGTCTGAAAGTTCTGTGATTAGCTGTGAGTGCACGCAAAAGGGCATATGGCCAGACTACTGTCAAAAACAAACAGGTCAATGAAGTTCACTTTGACATATCTGAAAAGATTAGACACATTAGGTTTAATCTAAAGGTTAGGGAATTTTCAAGTCTCCAGCAGAAAAAAAAGAATCTGGAGATAGATGTCCTCTCCAATTTAATAAATTAAATTTAGCCCAACAATATTACACAAGTTCTTTCTTTCCAGCAAGCTTCAACTTTATTACAGTTCATTAGTCACCCTAAATTCAACTTGTATCTTGTATGCCCTTTAGGTGAACAAGAAGTCCACTTTTGTGAGGCACTAGTGACAAATGAAAGTATAAATGACTTAATAAATGTCTGGTCCCCTCTTTTGGATTTTGTTGATTCACTAAATGCAACTTGCCTCCACTGTTCTGAACCTAAACAATATATTCTCCTGTCATGGTGGAATTTCACCTCCATTATTCATTTACAATCACCCATGCTCTGCCGGTCGACTTATTCCTTTTTTTTTAAATACATCTATCTCTGAGTGAACTGGAGGCATAGTCAGCATATGGGCAGATATCAAGAAGGCAAATTATCAGCTGCCATCATCTCTCCTTGGGCATTATGAATATGGCATTTATCAAAGGAGCGATCCACAAACCTCACTTTAATATATTCTCATTTGACAGCAAGCAAAGTGATAAATCTCCCCTTGGACCGTTTTAGACGATGTAACTACAAGTTGAAGAAGCAACAACCCAACATGAATAATTCATACAGTGACAAAATGGTGCGCCAATTACCCAGCACATTTACAGCACAGTTATATTCCATCTAGCTCTCAGTTAAACGCATGCATGATTGGGAAGATGGATGTCAGATCAAAGTTAGTTTTCACAAGGCGGAGATATTGTGTCGTCATGGATTTCATTTCTCACACACTATCTCTACAGCATCGGTTACACACTGTGGTGCCTTGCAGCGAAGCGATGAACTGCACATTTTACAGGATCTCAGGATTTTTACAAGCAACTTGCTGTGTATGTAGCATACTATAGGGTGAACACCAGAGTTTAGCAATTGGTAGTCTGAATACGCTTTGATTCTGACCAGAGGTTTCTTGCTAAGGTTACAAAGGCAATGGGAGTACTCACTGCTTACTTCTACTCCACTGCATCTCAAAGAGAAGTATTGTACTTTCTACTCAGCTACATTTATTTGACAGCATTATCTACTACTTAATAAAAAAATATATATATTTTACACAGTGGATAATGTAACAAGCATTTAAAATGCAACACATTGGGCACCAAATAGTGTTTTTCGCTGCTGGCCTCCTGCTTTGCCTCTAAGAAGGCTTGCCATTGTTTCTTCATTACCATTTAATTTCTAGAATAAAGAAAGGTGATGTAAAGTATGCTGTTTCTGTGTGGGTATATGAACGCAATTGGTGTGCGATGGCAGCTTTCTAAGATCCAAGTGGCACCCACTAAAGTCTTGCCCAGAGCACCAATTGGCCAGGGACAACTGTATGGGGTACATTTTTATATCACATGCATGTTAGAATATATAAAGACAGTAT
This sequence comes from Diplodus sargus, assembly GCA_903131615.1. Classification (NCBI taxonomy): domain Eukaryota; kingdom Metazoa; phylum Chordata; class Actinopteri; order Spariformes; family Sparidae; genus Diplodus; species Diplodus sargus. The sequence goes on along the minus strand of CAEMYA010000525.1, from coordinate 125,566 downwards.
TAGTTATGCATAATTAGGGGGCCACCTGGCTTCACCTCAGCTGATTGCAGTCATTTAACTTGGTCTTTTTGCTGTATTTGTGGTGTTGATTTCTTTTGGAGAATTTCACTTCAGATATCAGGCACCTAATGTTTCTTTCTGTGGAGTAAATTGGACTAAAATACCTTTGTGGAGGAATGGAGGCCGGTGTGACTGTTAGCCTTAACTGGCAGACGTCAGCTGAAGCTCTGAAGGATACAGCCTGTAGCGCATCATGCAACATTAATAGGGGATTTTGGGTTAACTTTTGGCAATCAATTATAATTAATGATTACCAGGGATAATTATTAATTATGATAAAAAAATAAGATCCAATTGTCATTACATCACCTTGGGGCACCACCCTTGAATAATGAAAAAGATAGCCAATTCACCAAATCATTACCAGAATAAAGTACTAAGATGTCAGTTTGTAACTCTGATAAATAATTAACTTAATAACTACAACCAGAATCACAATAACAGCCAGGAATGGTCGAAGGATTTTGGAGTCTTTGACTGAGTAGAGGCTGGCAACCATCACTCTCGTATAACATTAAATAAACAGCATAAAGGTTCAAAACGTATTTTATTCAACACAAAGATAGAAAGACACAATCAAACTAACCTGCACTATATACAGCTATATGTATGGATGAACAAAAACAAAATGGTAGCTAGGGTTCAAAGTACACAAATACAATGGAAGGTGGACAACGGAAGATTACAAACAAAATGGCTGATCATAAGGGACCACAAGATCGATCGATCGAAGGGTTGGACTCAGGTCCAAGATGGTGGATCACCAATTGTTTCATTGCTTGGAGAGAAAAAGAACAATGGTGGTGTTCACTGCTATTAGATGTGGGTGTGGTACGCTCCAAGCTGAAGGAGTGTGTGTATGTGTGTGTGTGACATTGTGCCGGGTTAGAGAAGATGGTTAGTTGCATGCAAAGACCCTGAGTCTGTGTGAAGCAAAATCCAACTAATGTCAAATTAGAAGTGTAGCATAGCAAGCCAATGACCTAACTACACAGAGATCACAATAACACCCAAACAGTGACAGATGGACTGAATACATGTGCATTACAGCAGAGTTAACAAAAGAAAAGTGCTTGGCCGTGCAGGCCCAGATCAATGTTACCAGTCTTTGAAGAAAAGATGCTGGTGGTTCCTTGGCTGATGAGCCAAGCAGGAGGAGGTTGTAAATGTAATGTTGAACAATGCTGTTCTTGTTGTGCAAGCTCTGATTAAAGCAAGTTGGTGGAGGAAACCTGTCTCTCCTTTCCTTTGCAGGGATAGCAGCTCGGTGCTAACTTACTTCGCGTTCCTAGGATTGTGGATTTAGCTGGTAAACTTTGCATGGCAGCTACTGGTGCTAACTAAGCTTGAATACTGGCAGGACCTCATGTCGCTGCTGTGAGGAGAAATTCTTTGGGCCTGCTGGAAATGCAGCTGGCAACTCTCAGCAACTGTTAGGCCCAGAAGAGTCCAGAGAACTTGAGGGCAGTGGCATCTGGTCAGTGGAGGCGTCTGTCACCCTGACCGATAGGAGCTCAAAGCTGAATTTGCACCTTTGTATGAAGACATTTTGAAATCCACATTGAAAGACTTCATCTGTGGGTCCCAATAAGCCAGAGCCTGGAGCTTCTGGATGAAAACAGTTTGTTTTTTAATAACTTTTGAGATTATTAACTGGATTTATCTTCACTATTGCTAGCAATAACGAGCCACAAAGGTGCCAAAATCCTCTGGAATGTACAACAATGCTTATTTGACTACTGAATGGAGGAGAAATGGAACTGTAACTTTACTTTATTTCAGGAACGTCGGGATAGGGAAAAGAAAATAAACTGTCAGATAACAGAGAGAAATGAGTGTCTGGTGAGTGTAACTTTTCTTAGATCTGACACAAACACACACCCTTGGTACCAGTTGTTGCTCACTGTCTTATTAAAAATTAATGTTACAAGGTCTTCTGCTGAGTTCCGTGAGGTAAAATTGTGCAATATTTGTGTGTGGTAGCCTGCGAGCTTCCAACTCCGTGGACTTGTTCAACTGACTAGGCTTGCTTCATGTCCGCCCACCCATCTATCTAGCCCTTGTCCATTTTTGATTAGGAAGAAGGAAGTATTTCTATTTGATCACATATCACACAATGTACAACACTGAGAAAACTGGTATTCTGCATTTAACCCATCCTGAGGGAGCAATGGGCAGCCGTTGCACCTAGGGACCGGCTCCAGATCTGAGCCAGCGTTGAAAGTTGGGAGACAGGGCACAAACTTTATCCACCAATGTCAAAGACTCAACCCAAGTCATATTTGAGAGTATAGGAGCCACTTCCATATATACTTCTGAGAGAGAACAGACATTGTCCATACTGCTGTCTTTTCCATCAAATGTCTGCTGCAGCAAGCAGACACAAAGAACATTTCTGTAAAGATAAATAAACCACACTGCCATACCAAATCGCGCTTTCCACTATACAGAACCATGGATAGCAGTCCCTGAACTATACAGCTTAACCCTGTAAGACCCAAATATAGAAAAACCTAAAAAAAAATTTTTTTGACCCTTCAGATGTTGTTGTAGGAGGCCTCTGATGCAGAAATGAAAGAGTTTTTATAAAAAAAATGTTTATGTACGTTTTTAGAAAAATGTTGTAATATTGCAACGTTGGGCTTAGGTGGGAGCAGAATTTCTGTATATGTACTCATGTTCTCTGAACAACAATTCAGAACAACTAAGGGTACATTTGCAGGGTTGATTGCTTACATAGCCCTATAAAGGTCTATAACATTAATAATAATCACATATTAGTCATATTTTTATGAAGAAAAAAAAATAATTAAAAAAATAAATAAATAAAAAGCTTTTT
>CAEMYA010000525.1:96852-122638 GCA_903131615.1 Diplodus sargus | reverse complement strand
TGAACAATAGGACCCAATGACTATGTAAATGTGGTAAAAAACAAGATAAAATATAACAGATTGTTTTTTAGGATGGCTAAAGGTAACGTTGTAATATTACAACAGTGGGTCTTAGAGGGTTAAAGACAGGTTCGGCTGCTTCAGCTTGTAAAGAACATGGAAGCTTATTCTCAATAGATGAAGGCTATGCAACACCACTGGAAATGAAATAAAATGTAAAAATGTTCATGCAAACTCATAACAAGAAAAACACTGAAATGTTTTCATGTATAGAATGGATATACTAGCATACGGTTATGACATACATACATATATGTATATATATATATATGTTATTTTTTCAGTCATGGTAAAACCTCATACCAGTGGTGAAAGAAATACTCTGATTCTTTACTCAATGAAGGCATATTATGCTAATGTTCAGGTTTAAACTTTACATTTTAAAAATCCATGATTTTTCTCATATGGTTCATTGCTGCAGCACCCCTTTTTACATTGTGTCTTGAACGTGCTGTTTAAGTTACAGAGTGAGACATCACGTCTCTGTTCAATCTTTGCACATGTGCATTACTTAACAGGCAGGATGTAGCCCATCAGAGACAGAGTAGGGTGGGTCATGCCGAGGAAAGTAGTGTGATCGAAAATAACGCCTCTACAGCTGGTAACCACAGCTGCGGTACAGTCATAGATGCTTTCTAAAAAATATCAAAATAATTAAGAAATGTTCCACCACTGCACTAAAACACTAAGAAGAGTATACAAGCATATATTTGGATTTTCCTTGATTGAAGTCACACAAGATAATACATTTACAGCTCCCATTTCACATTATATGTGGATAAAACTACTGGAATTTCATTTTGCCAACAAACACCATATTTAGGCATCTTCTTACAACCTGACAAAGGTCCTTACAAATAATTGAGAATAGAGTCCTGTCATAAATCTGGCATCGATGATCCACCACGAACCATTTAAACCATTCCAAGCTGCTCACTTACACATGGCCATGGTGATGAAAAGAGGGTATGAACATAACAGGGAATTTAATGTTACTATTTCACGTTTAAAAAAACAACAGCCATTAAGACATACATTGATTGGACATGCCAAATTATTGATAGGGGTTTGGAGTTTCATTTGAAAGACAGAGTCCAAGGAGCCTTTCAGAGAAGCGTAGCCCAAAAATTGGCCAGGGACTACAAACGCGTTCGTCTGTGACTGACTCACTGACTCACTGACTGACTGCTGAAGTTACAGCATTGTTCCTTTATATGAATATATACCAATGTTCTGTTGCATGCTCAGTTAAACATATATGATTTTAAGTTAATCTAGATCAGGTCGGGAGATTGGCATTCTTGGGTGATATCCTTTGCTGTCCCTATCTTTCTCCTTCCCCCTTTTCTGGGGTAAGTCGGTTAGTGAAGATGGGTTACTTTATGGCAGATAGCACAATAAGCAACAGAGGAACGAGAACGAGTAATTTTCAAAAATCCCAGTTTCTATAAATGTCTAAAATTCATGATGTCATCCAAGAGTCTGCATTAGGATATTTTATGTGAATTATATTAAACTAATGTGTTACCAGGTCATGGCATGTGCTGTGACATAACATGACCTGGATGACAGAGAATCTTCATAAACATACTGAGGCAGTTATGCTCTCTATGTAGAAGTGGTAGAAGATGAATAAGGAGGGGAGAAAGGCATCCATACAACCAGAGGAGCGCATCGTTGTCAACACTTTCATGCTGAGCTTGTTTCCTTGGTAAGAGTTGGGCTGCTTAACATGTGTGGAGAATTTAAAAGTACATTTTGTGTTCATTATTTTACAACGCCAGGGTTGCAAAATGAACTTGAGTGAAAATCATAGAATGAAATACAATAGATACATTTTAATATCCCGTTAGCAGTGTCACAAACGTAATCATTCCAGGCATTAATTTGCTCAGTTATTTGCAAAAAACAGTCTTTTGGGAATTTGAGCTTCTGCTTACATCCTCTGCACGATCCTGACAAACAGTTTTCTCTCATGTCTTCAGCTAATGTTTACAAGGGTGTCGCCAAATTTCCAGCAACTCATTTTTAAGTTATCGCATGCTTACAAAAAAATATTCGGCTCATTTTGAATACTGCAGACAACAATGCACACTGACCAGACCATTATTTCCGTCCAAGGTAAGTGATTGTTTGACTGGCTGTGCTTTAGGCCCCATCCAGACGGGCGAAAACAATATTTTTTTTCTCCGTCTTCCTCGTCATCGTTTTAAGAATATTTGCGTCCACACGGCTCCACTGACGACCGAAAACGCTGTAGTACTTATTCCAGGCCTATAGGTGGCGCTTGACATTCACCAAAAACGGAGAAGAAGAGATGGAGCTTGCGCATTAAGCTTGCGCGCTGTGAACAGCAAACAGTAGACGGAGAAACCGAACGCAACAAGAAGAAGATGAAAATGGCGAGTGCAAGGAAACCAGAATCGTTTGTGTGGACCGGAAATGAGGTCGAACTGCTGCTGCGACTCACACTCAACTACAAGGCGAGTAAGTTGCAAGAAAGGCTCAATATCTTTTGCAGCACGAACACGAGCATGCAGTCCGCCATTGTTGTTGTTGTTGTTATGAGACGTCGCGGGGCGGGGCGGTGGCGTCATCGTTTTGGAAAGTATGCAGATTCGGCGTCCACATGAAAACGGGAGGGCTGCGTCTTCGTATTTCTCCACCCTGAGACCGTTTTCAAAAAAGTGCGTTTTCAGGCGCTGCGTTTTCAGGAGCCGTGTGGACGGTCGGCCAAAACGATGCAATATGTGTGCGTTTTCGCAAAACGGCGTTGTCGTCTGGACGGGGCCTTAGTTTGGTATTACAATGTTGACACATTTTTCTTTACAAAACTCTGACATGTCCGTGACATAAACTTTTTTGGCTCAAACAGCTAAATATCGTCATGTGATCTGCTCACAACAAAAAATTGCACTTGAGCATTTACTATCAAGGATTTCAAATCATAAACTCTACCACTGACAAGCCAAGTAACACACTGGCCACATTTTCACACCTTGACCAGAAACAGTCCAGCCAAATACTAAATTTTGATCCAATACTGTTTTTAAATTGTTTTCGAGGTATTTTTTGCAAATGCTGTACAATGCGTGGCTGATCTGCACAATCATAAAAGACAGAATTTGACTAAGTGCAGCAAAAGAATATACAATTTACTCTAACAATTGTCCCTGATTGCCCATTTTTGCTTTTGTCAAACATTTTTTTCCATTCTTACTATCACATACAAAGAATCATCTAAGGCACAGGAGCTGTAATTCAGTGTGTGGCAACATTGTACCACTTATTAACAGCTTTCACTTTACTTATGCTTTTATGTCAGTACACTGAGTATGAATAGCAGAGTTGTATGTAGAGCAATCAGAAACATGTCTACTTGACGCCACATCCTCATCTCAAAATCCCAACATCTCTACCTAACACTAAATAAAGTCTAAGGAGACTGTGTGATTGCTTTCAGTAATTAAATACACGTCTTAGTGAGTACTCAACAGTACCCGACACAAATTCCCTGAAAGGCTAATGGGCCCCTTGGAGCTGGTCCTTCTCTGCACGTTGAGTCCTCTGTGGACTTTTACTAAAGCACCAAAAATATCAGAAAGAAAAACACAGCAATAATATTCAATCTGGGTGTTCCTCAATAGAAAAAAACGCTGTTTGTTTCTTAGGAGACTTTTTTATTTTCCTTTCACTGTCATTTCACAACTTGAACGGATTTCCTTCGAAAGAAGGATATACATATATCAATAATCTACATGCACCAGTTCAAACATGGCACTATGTGTAAACATACCTGCACATTAATTGTGTATATACATCCATGCACAGTGCAGCTCCCACTGTCTTCTCCATTGACGTCAAAAGTAGGAGCTGTCAAGTTGTCACTCGCATACTGGCCAATGGAGACGCGTCTTACATCTTTCAGCATAGGTGCTGCCTACAAGATGCAGCTCAACAGAGTGCAAAACTTTTGGATTTGCATTAATACATTCTTAATCACAAATGTATTTTACTTGCAGTGTGCAATGTTTTGCTCTCAGATCCATGTTGTATGATAATCTGATAACTAATCAATAACTTAATGGTGTGTTGTGTGAGGGTTTTGGGGAGCATGAGTGACGGTGTCGATGGCTCACCACTCTGGACTCTAAAGTCAGACTCAGTATTTCTAAAATCCTGGAGAGGCACTGGTAGGGATATGATTTGGGTTAAAAAGAATGAGTTTATGCATCCAACATTAGTAGGGATGGGACACTGCTCCTCTGAGATTCTGGCTAATAGCACAGGTGCAGCATTACATCAAGTTTCCATTTCCTAGCTTTTAGGCTTTATGCATGTAAAATCCATACATGTATTATGCTTTGAGCTAGTGGACAAGGACTGCAGTCTTTTGCTATATTTGCATGATGGTGATGCAGCCCTGTGGTTTACTGAATGAATTCACTGAACAGGAAACGTGAATGAGCTCTGATGGAGCTGCTCAGTCGACAGAAGTAAAAGACTTTCAGGTGTCAGTAAAACTTCATGAAAATGATACAGTGCAGTACTGAATGAACGATTGTCAGAGAAGCTTCCTTGCATAAAATATGCCTTTAATGTCTTGCAAAACATGAGTGACTTTTGGCAGTTGAAATCATGTATATGTTGCTTATGGGATTGTGGATGAACACAAACCACCTTAGCCTTAGTGCTCCAGACAGCAGAGATTAATCTCCTCAATTTAATATTTTCACCTGACACTGAGGAAACAGATTGTTGCTGGAATGGCCTTATGGGGCCTCTGCAGGACATCTATAATAGTTCTAGTTATTAATGTCCTCTGAGAGCTTCTAAACTTCCCAGTGGATGGCAGAATTTCATTTTGCACTTCTTGTCTTTACAATGATTGTTGGCTTTGTGATTGGTCGTTTACGAAAAAGAAATGTATGCTGCGCCTTATGGTAAGCACATTTGCAAACATAGCAATTGTTTAGAGATATAGTTCAGCACAAAAACAATTGCTGTGGTTTGGTCTTTTCATTTATTGAGAATTACTGAGAAAACAAAGAAAGAAAAGGCATGAATATGCATTCCTTCTCACTTCTTGACTTGATTGAATTGGATTATTGCCAAGTCATTTAGCTCCAAAGTAATTTCCAGTAATTTGTTAAACAGTTACCAATTTTCGGATTTTTGAAAATGATGATTCTAGGACATAATAATCATGTGATTACACAAAAGCATTTTCAATTGTTTTTTATATTCACCCTGATTATGGTTCGAGTTTTGACACTCATTACTAGTGTCCTGGCATTATACAGGGAACAAGTGTTCCAATAACGGAATTTCTAAGTGTGTTCAATACCACGGGGGAAAAGTGATACAACATTGAGTGCAAAAATGTTTGATTTTTTTAAAACATAAGTATGACAAGGCTTAGTACAACGGCTTAATACATTTGTACTCCTGACCATATCCAGAATGGGAGGAGGCGAGCTTATGTAAATACTTCAGCGATGTGTGGGTAGATTTGCTGTCAAGAAAGACCACCACAGCTAGCTGGTGTCAGTATCAGTACTGTGGAAAATGAGTAATGAAACTGTTTCAAATATTCAGTATCAATATTTCACTATTTTTGATAACATTACGAGGGACTGTATGAAAATGATCAGTGATGGGGTGGAGAGCGCTGGGCAAATACTTTTTATTTTAAATTATTTGATTTACGATTCTTTAGCTTTAATAATATTTTTTTCCCCTCAAACATCTGGCAATTAAATTGTACCCTAGAGTAAAGCAATATAAGTCAAAATACTACTTCAGTTATGTTTACTGTTGTGGGGCAATTAGCTCACAAAATAAAAAGAGGCTTGTATTAGTTTTGTCTTTGTTATTTTTTGGAATTACATTTTAATTACACTGGTAGGGCAGGTATATTAGAATGTATTCATCATTAGCAAAATTGATTAATAATAATACTTCAGTTAATAATGATTATGTATTATCCTGCTACAGCAAGTGAACTTAAGACTTTGGTTAACTCAAACTCACAAGCATGTGTGAGTGTTTAAGAGAGAGAGAGCTAGAACGGTGGATGTGATGTCGTGGTAGATTATATCACACAAGTGTTCAAGGTGTACGGCACACCAGGGGCTGGTCAGTAGGTGACAGCAAGCTTCGAATGAGTTAGCGGTTGAACCTCGCCTGCTGACCTACCACGTGCCTCAGTGTGGCATGTACAGAGCGTAGCGCTATTGCTTCACTTTAGGTGTATGCGGGTCTGAGTGAACAATTCTGTCAAAGTGCAAAGTCAAAAACCTAAATATCATAGCACATACTCTGAGTTTAGATTTGCCATTGATGTATACATTGATACATTATCTCAGTCTCTTGAGTATCTTCACCCTGTGAGAAGTTTTCCAAACGGTCCATTTGAGGCAATCCAAAATGCTGTTTACATGTGTACGAAGGGCCAAAACACACTTTGTTTAAAAGCAATACCCATGTATATGTAAACATGGTCTACTTTGAGGATGTCGCTGAAACCCCAGTTTTTCATGACTCTATGGCTAGAGACAGATTTCCAGATCTAACAAAGTTTAAAAAGGTCCCTGCTTGATAGTGTGACTAGTTCCAAGGGTTTGACTGCAATTTCCTTAGCTGCTGTGTTTGGTTGTGACAACCATTGTTTTGTAATCCGCCAAATATATCCCTGAAAAGTATGAGAACGGCAGCAATGCGTTCTTTTTCTTTTCTTTTCTTTTCTTTTATTGCTGTGGTTAGGATAACACTGACTTTTACCAGTCAGTGCTGTTGAGAACATACTGTCAAATATGTTCTTGAGCCATTGTTCTATTGTTCTGTTCAGCTATAAGAATAATACTTTTGAATAACATTTTAAGAACTTGATTACATTTAATTAAAAAATGATCTTATTTTAAACCAGTGGGGTAAATTGGCATAGTTGTGTCTATGCAGTTAGGTTTGACACAAGACCTTTTCATCAATGGCAAACCATTCTAAAAGTCTGGACCTTAGAGGGGAAGTGGTGTCTACAACGGATGTAGCTTTGCTGTGTTGATTCATCCAGTTTTATACAATGGTTCGCTGTCAGAGCGTAAACAGCCCCCAAAAAGTAATTCAGGATAAGTTCTGATGGTACAAATACACTTGCTTGAACTCCACTGATTTTTACACATCAAAGTGTGTGTATGGGTCTTTCGGAGCACTGCATATGTGAAAAAAAAGTTGTATGAAGCCTTTTATGGTTCCAGGGAGAGCTGTGTGAAGTCAGGTACATTGCCTCAAGTGATGTCATAAAAGAAAATCTGGGGATGTCGAGGTAAAAGTATATACCAGCCCTCTGACGCCTGCTCCTCATCTCTGTTTCAAGGCCAGTGGTTTGAAGCCACATTAGCCCCTGCTTAGATAACACACCCACACTGCAGACCTAAATTGTTGATAATAAGATGAAAATATAGTCGATGTCATTTCGGCCACTGTTGCACTGATTTTGATAACGATTTCTCAAACAGGGTATTGTGAGTGTGACGATGTGAAAGAGCTGCATTGCTAAATTGTTAGACTCTGTAGGCCTCCGTCAGTTTAGCCAGAGAGAGCACAAGTACGTAATCTTCATCATCAAACTCCAATTGTTATTATTATTAGTGGTGTTACTATTACTACATTTTTATATGTATTCATTATTGCTGTGCCTTCTCTGGATGGATGAATCTTTTGGGTTTTCTCTCTGTTTGTGCTGAAAATTGTGACACTTTGACACAAATCTGTATACTTTTTTTCAAAAGTGCTGCATTAAAGGTGTAGCATGTGATTGGACAGTAACATGTATTAAAGGAACAGTGTGTAATATAGTAGTATACTGTATATCGGAGTATTTGGCAAAATCTAGCAGTGAAATTCTAGATTGCAACTCTCCCTCGCTCATCCCTCCCTCCCTACGCTAAGCTACGGTGGCCTTCACGTACAAGAAACTAGTTGACTAAATATGGATTTGTCAATAATTTGACTGTCTTTGGCACACTCCCCACCCTAAATATCTCAGTTAGTTATTGCTCCATGTGTTGTCTCACTGCAACAGGCAAGGAATACATCTAAATAAATCTTGCTGACACAACGTTACCACCAGCTCTCAGAAAGGCACATACTGAGACTAGGATGTGATGATAGTCAACGTTATACGTGGCAGCAATAGCTTTCAGTTAAACTCATGTACTACTAATATACATTGTACTTTATCAAGGTTATTTCTGTGTACCATTAGCGGAGGGGGGAAATCTATATAAAGATTGTAGAAAGATTGGGTTGTAATCCGGTGTTAGTTTCAGTAGTGGAGTGCAGCTAAGACGTGCTTATGCATGTGTACACAGGCATGACCAACATCCGAAATATTTTTTTATCAGCATTAGTTTTCAGCTTATCTTTTTCTATAAATTGTGGAAATGGGGTTCCATATTTAATATGTAACCCACCGTGAATCTCGCATTTTAAATGAATATATGGTTAGAATAAATTGACTCAGGTCTGGAACACAGTTGCTGCTTCTGTTCCTGTGCTGTGACTCTACTTGTTTTAAGTGTTGGGCCTCCATGTCATGGCTCAAACAAAGAGACTGCCTGTAGGAGAAATCAGAAGCCTAACTACTAGGGCCTTATCGACACAAGGAGCTGCAGAACAAAAGAACAGATCTGAGGCCCAAAAGGTGTGAAAAACGTAACTCACAGTTACGACCTGCCCCCAAAACTTTCACCCGGTCCCTATTGGCAGTGAGCCCAGAAGCTCCGCCAGGATCACAATGACGTCACTCCCAGTTTAAAGGTCAGGAGACCTCACTGCACCTCACGTTTCCAGGTAGCTAAGTTGTGGAGAGACTCTGGTTTCACGCAGCAACTGTTGTAAGGGTGTAACTTTGAGAAACGTTTTTCATTTTGCTCAAGCTAAGCTTTAGTTCCCTCCTCGCTGTACGAGACAGAGACTGTTTTTCATTCAGGAACACTCTCGTCATTTGCTTAAATCATTTATTGCGACACATGATATACAGTTAGGCTTGGTGCTGAATGCTCCACACAGGGAGCTCCCTGGATTTGACAAGCAGCATGCTAGGTCACTCTGGGGAGCCCAATGCATACCCCCCGCAGGAGTAGAGTCGTAGCAACCAGATAGATTGAGCCGTTTTAGACTCAGAATAAGCAGGTGGAGGCTGGGGTGGTGGTGGCAAGCTTGCCGGCAGCGACGATGTGCGTGCAGCAGTGTTGAAGGAGAGATCAGTGAATGATGGCTTGGGTTTAAATGGACCGCCTAATTTGGAAGAGTGACTGTGGTTGGTCGGAGACTGGAGCTGATCAGATCAGCTGGCTGTCAGCTGACTACAGCTGGGGCTTATGACTTCTGTGTCCTACATGAATTTGCGCTGAGCTTCATTTGTTTTACTTTCATTTTTTGTTCAAATATTCGTCATTATTGTTTTGGATCCATAGAGGAACACTGCACAACCTAGTCGTTCCTCACCGCCTGCAGAAGGAAGAGATCATTTTCAGAAGGAGACGAAACCCCCGAGGTCCGGTCCTTCCATCAAGTCAACATAAAGCTGTGATACAGCCTGCCGTCAGCTTTTAGGTGCTAAAACTAACCCCGCACTCGCTCCCAAACAAGTTGGAGTTCCGAGTCAGACGGGACACGCTACGTCTACGAGATTTCTTAGGTCACGCCCACTAATTTGTAGTCCACCGATCGTGACTTCCCAAGCCAGTCTTTATGAGGGACTTCTTGCTTCTGTGAACATCTGTGATTATTTTGCACAATCTTATAATAACAGCTGGTTGAGATGGTCAGTGCTTGGATTCACGCCTTCCTTCTTATCTAATTATTGATATTTTCATAATATTGACAATTTGATTAATTTCAGGCTTTGAGACTAAAGGTATATCATTTGATTATTGATCTCTGATTTCAGGGTGGTGCCCCGTGTTCTTTAATGACTCATAGTTACCTAGGTTTCATTAACTAACTATAATAATTTTATTAATTAATAATAATATTTTAATTAATAAACAATATCGATTCGCAACATAAGTGTGTCAGTCGGTGAAATGCAGCCACTCGGCCCACGCACACAGAGTGAATGACTGGGCGATCCTGTACGTGCCCAGCTCGTTACATCTCATGTAGTGTAATGTGTTGTGAATGCAGAGCTGTTCAGCTCTGCTGATGAGACAACCTTTGTTCAAAACCTGCCATAGAAATAAGTTGTTTTAGCAATTCATCATTTTAATATTTGAATGTTCAACCGTATTATGCAAACTGTGTCATGATCCTGTTTGTGCTTCTGTGGTTTTGTTATTTCATATTGTTTGATTTCCCGCCCTTTTCCAGAGTCTTGTTTGTAATCAGCCCTTGTGGTTACGTAGTCTGTAAGCTCCCTCATGTCTTTGTGAGTTTGTCCTGTGTTACCCACCTTCCCATGGTGTTAACTGGTTTTTGCTCCTGGCTCTATGTTTCTGCTTAGCTCTTATCATTAGCGTGTCTATAACTTTGGTGTTTTGCATTTGGGTCCTCACCAATTTTGACTCAAATTGGGAGCACCACCCCCTTGCTTCGTCTTCCAACCCGTTCATTTCCAGACGCGACTCTTATTTTTGGGTGATTATACACTATTTAAACATACATATGAATATTATATTATATTTCTGCCAAGTGTGTTCTGCTAGGTGTTTCTACATATTACACACGGTACTTTAAGTGAGTGGTATTCATTAAATCAGCCCTCAATGTACATTGCCCCTTTTTTTCAGTTAGCCTCCTCTATATTCTTATCTGACTGAAGGGCCAACCACATAGTTTAACTGTAAAACTAAATGTCACAGTAAATGTCACTCTAGGAGAGCATTTGACATCCGCCCAACTATAGATTCAGAGTTCGTACGGGTGCTTGAAATCTTTGAAAGTGCTTGAATTTCAATGTTGAGTTTTCAAGGTCTGAAAAGCGCTTGACATTACAACTCTGTGTCATTAACGAAATTGGGATCAGACTGGACTGCTTATTACAAGGAGAATTAAAATCAGTGTGTGTGTGTGTATTGTCACACATGCAGCCTGGTAGCAATAGAGAAGGATGGCTGAGGAGAAGGTGAGTTTGATGCAATTTGGACTGATGACACGTTCAATATTAATAAACTTTGATGAATAAGCGAACAGCTTATAAAAATGTATGTCATAAAAGAAAATTACAGGGTGCTCTCAGGTCCGTCTTTGTCTCGCTGCAAGTGTGCCTGAAGAACACAAGTGGCTTCCCTTTTTTTGAATAAAACTTTTATCAACTTTATTATTAACTTTAAATTTCTTAACTTTAACTTTAAAGTTTTTGCTATTATGAAACATAATTTTAGATGTTTACAGCATAATACAATGTATAATTGTGATAAAAAGTGAAAAAAAAAATAATAATCATGAGTATGTATATTCCTGTAGATATGTATTTTTACCACGGCAATAAGGTGCTTGAATTTGACCTTAAAAAATGTGTACGAACCCTGTAGATTAACGCTAAGAATGACTCCTCACTTGCCAGCAGTGCCCCTCCTACTGGAGAGTGTCTTTCATTTCTTTTAAACGGGTCAACAAAAACAAAAACAATGTGAACTGTTCAGTATTAACCTTAACTGAAACACATTCAGGGTGCAATAGTGTGAGCAGTTTGAATAGAAAATTCATCCCTCTACTTTATTTTTACAGATCAACAATAATGTTATATATAGTTTTTTTTAGTTTATTTAAGTGTCAGACACCTTAATTGGTGCAAATAAAAGCATCAGTGCGCTGGACCTACGCTGTTGAATCCATGACAGAAGGAGAACTCCTAACCATCAGGAGTCATGGGCCGAAGTGGTTGTCAGTGGTAGGAACAGATGGACGTCCCGGTCTGCCTCGCCACCTCACCTGGACCTCTCTAGCCGCTACACGGTACTGTCCGATGACGCCACGTCCTACCTGGGTGACTCGCCCTGTTCTGGACTCATCGCCGAGAATGACACCGACCAACACCGTCAGTTCACCTCTACAAGAAAACAGTGTTCATGTGGTCTGCCACTCTACCACGAGGCTGGATAGATGGCCGTTGACTGCATGTATGCTGTACAATCCGCTCCATGTGACTGACTATTTTTTCTTCTTCATCTTCCTCCCCTCCTTCACCTGCCCTTCCTCTGTCAACAACACCAAATCATTTCCCATCTGATGCCACTAGCGTCCCCTTGTGGAAGGATCAAAATGCAACATTTCCTGTTACTGTCCACATCACTAACAGAGTTGGCATGAAACACCACCACAGTAAACAAACTCATGGGGTGAATTGTATTAATCTTGCATCCATATATATACACACACAGTTGTCTGCTAATCCGCCCCTGACCCTGAGTATGGCACTTTTAAATGGAATATCTCTTTTAAATAAGACATTTCTTATTAATGACCTGATTTTAGATAGTACCATTGACTATGCTTTTAGAAACATGGAACACTGATGGAACAATAACCCTCATTGAAGCCTCACCACCAAATTACAATTTTCCATTCTCCAGCAGAATAGACAGAAAAGGTGGTGGCATGGCAACCATCCACTCAGCCTCACTTTGTTTTAAGGACATTACATTTGGACACCACACATCTTTTGAATATCACCCTCCCAAACTCTGCATGGCAGTTTACAGACCACCCAAACGATGCACATCTTTTAATTCAGATTTTTCCGAACCACTCACAATCATTCACATCAACTACGAGAGGGTCATTGTCTGGCAACCAAATTAGACACTTTTTCCTTGGAACTTTTAAACTAACTTAATTATACAAATTACACCCAACATGTTACCCAGCCTACCCATAACAGAGGACATACTTTGGATCTTTTATTACCTACAGCCTGTCTGTTAACATCTCCTCAGTGATCAATGTAGGTCTGTCGGATCGTTTCTGTCTTTTTTAATGTCTGTGATTTTATACAACAGGATGTCCAAGAGCGAACTGTTAGGAAATGCTATCTTACCAATGAAGTGACTGCACATTTTATTAATCTTTTACATGACACTCCTGTAGACATTTTACCCGCCTCATGTGATTTTATAGTTGATAGTTTTAACAGTAAAAGGAGGTATATCCTTGACACAGTCGCTCCACTCACTTTGAAAAGACCACTACCTGTAGGAACACAAGCTTTTTTGTCTCTGCATCTAACAGAGGTCCTGTTTCGGCAATGATTACTTAATTTGATTGACCCAAATTGACTCTGAGGTATCTGGATGGCAACACATTCTGATCTCTGATTCTACTCAGTTTAGATTTAACGGTGACTAATTGTTTTTCCTTGTGTGAGTGAAGGTCCTGGAGTTGTTTTCTAGCTGTGAGTGTGTTCAAAGTTAGCAGACAGCAAGGCCACCATAAAGTACTAAACCTGAGTTTGACCCGCATGGTGGAAGATGCATGAACATTTATGTTCCCGTAGAAGTATAGGTCCTTGGTTCTACTGTATATTCAAGTGTTTTATGTTTAATCATGTTTTAATTCTTTTTGAATGATAAGTGATTGTAATCATGTCATATCCCTTCCATGTAAACACAGTTCAACTGATTAAGCCATGGTGAAGTTCTGGGAATGTTAAACATGATTTTGAAACATTAAAAACAATAGTTTAGTTAAATTTAAGTTTTGTGAGCCTAAACTAAGATCACAGAAGGACTGACGCTGTCAGCCGACCCCCCCTTTTGGTCCTCCTGCTGCAGGGTCATAAAACAGAGGGACATGCTCTCTCTGCTCTCTGCTCTTCTTCTCTACTCCTCTCTCACTCTCAGTCTATTATTCTCACTGATCCATCTCTCCTTTCTTCTCTTTCTTTTATTTTATTTTTAAAGTATAATCTTTTTTTTTTGCAACAAGCTCTAAGGAAAGCGAATTGAATCACTGCTTTAAGTGTTTCACTTTTATCACTTTTTTAAAGCTCTTTTGTTTTGATTTTTAATATATCGTTAAAGTATCATCGCCTGATCCAGAAGAATATGAATTATTTTAAGAATCGGAACTTAAAAACCACCACTCGAAACCATGAAGAAAAAATCTTTTTCAAGACTATCCTCATTTGGTGAAGAACATTGCAGTTATTGTCTGATTCAGAAGCCGCACAAGTTGTCTCCAACAAAAGAGACTTTGTCTGTGTCCAAATTCAGGGACAGCATTCTTCGGAGTGCGTACTTGAAGTGCAATTACATCACGAAGCCTGTCCAAATTCAAAATGTTCTCCAAATGCTCCGCACAAATGCCTCCTTCTTTTGCCTGTTCCTGGAGGACACACTGCTACTATTCTTCGCCACAACAAAGTGCCCAAGATTCATTGCGCGCCCAAAGAGAAGAAATAAATAATGGCGACCTCAAGTGGCGCAGATCTCTCATTTAAATGTAAGTATTGGGTCTATACTCGGTTTTTACTCATTTGAGTGTCAAACGCCAGATATGTTAAACTTCAAGGGACCTTAAAACCTCAAAATATCAGATAAAATATATATTTTTTTGCTGTATTAGAACTCTTTTGTCTGTTGACGTAACAAAAACATCTTTTACATTTCATTGTGTTTTAGGGAGCAAACAGAGAGCTTCATCACTGTCCGAGGTCAGAACAACATTGTTCCCGGTTCGAAACATTCCGCCGGCTGGATGGGAGTAAGACAATAATATATAATATTAAATAATAAATAGCCGATTTGTTAATCCTGATGTCACTTTTTGTAAATCTTTACATCCCTGTGTTAATGTGTTCTTGTGTTGACCTTTTCTCCTGCTTCAAGGAGGATGAAGGAGGACATGAGGCTGCAGAGAGGATGGAGAGGGTCTTCTCTGCTCCAGAGGACAATCCTGACATTATAGCTTTTGTTATTTAGTTAATGTATGGGTTCTTTTTATATTATTTGTTAATAATTGATTCATAATTGCTCATCAGCGAAAGGCTGCAGGCCCTGATGGCGTCACACCCAGGATCCTGAAGACCTGTGCCAGCCAGCTGTCTCCTGTACTGGGACATCTGTACAATCTGAGTCTGAGTCAGGAGAAGGTCCCGATGCTGTGGAAAAAGCCCTGCTTGGTTCCAGTCCCCAAGAGGTCGAGGCCATCCGACCCGGCAGACTACAGACCTGTCGCTCTCACATCTCATGTGATGAAGGTCCTGGAGAGACTCGTCTTAGCCCAGCTGAGGCCACAGGTGCGGACGTTTCTGGACCCTTTGCAATTTGCCTATCAGCCCCATTTAGGAGTCGATGATGCTGTCATCTACCTGCTGCAACAAGCCCATATGCATCTGGATGGTGGAGGAGGCACTGTGAGGCACATTCTTTGATTTCTCCAGTGCTTTCAACACCATTCAACCTCTGCTACTGGGTGAGAAGCTGCAGGTGATGGGAGTTGATGAAACAATGATCTCCTAGATTACTGACTACTTGATGAGCAGGCCACAGTTTGTCCGTATGGGCAGTGTTCTGTCTGATGTGGTGGTCAGTGATACAGGAGCTCCACAGGGAACTGTGCTTTCGTCCTTCCTCTTCACCTTATACACCACTGACTTTCAGCACAACTCTGAGTCATGTCACCTGCAAAAGTTTTCTGACGACTCAGCTGTTGTCGGGTGTATAAGGGAAGGAGAGGAGGGTGAGTACAGGACACTGGTAGTCAACTTTATAGAGTGGTCCGAACAGAATCATCTGAGGCTAAATGTCGACAAGACCAGAGAGATGGTGATCGACTTCAGGAGGAAGAAGATGCCTTTACAGCCACTACAGATCAGAGGGGAGGTGGTGGAAGAGGTGGAGGACTACAGATACCTGGGAGTGGTGATCGACAACAGACTGGACTGGAAAGCTACTACCGAGGCGGTGTACAAGAAGGGGATGAGAAGGCTCTATTTCCTGAGGAAGCTTAGATCCTTCAACATGTGCAGCAAGATGTTGGAGATCTTTCACCAGTCTGTTGTTGCCAGAGTCATTTTCTTTGCTGCTGTGTGTTGGGGCAGCAGCATCAGAGCCAGCGACACTAACAGACTTGATAAAATCATCAAGAATGCTGGCTCTGTACTTGGTCTCAGGTTGGAGTCTTTTGAGACCATGGTGGAGAGGAGGACGCTGAACAAACTGTTATCCATCAAGGACAATGATCCGCACCCTCTCCATCACACTGCGTAGACTAGGGGTGGGCAAAAATATCGATACGGTAATATATCGCAATACTTTGCCGCCCAATACAATATCGATTTTTCAACTCCAAATATTGATATATCGCCGAAGAGCGACTCTGCTGTGCGGCGAGTGTATTTCTGAGAAATATTACTGCCCGGAAATTTCATGGGAATTAATAAAATGGAGAGGCTGTTTTGAATGAAATAGTTTTGACTCAATATGTCCTGTGATCAATATCATCTGATGTACATATACAGGTACTTGTGTTTTCATCTTTATTTAGATCGTGATATCGTGATCGTATTTTATACGATATACGTATCGTATCGTGACCAAAGTATCGTGATACGTATAGCATCGTGAGGTTCTTGCCAATACCCACCCCTACAGCAGACAAACAGTGGAGTACCTTCTCTCACAGACTGCTGTCGAAGGGACAGATACAGGAAATCTTTCCTGCCACATGACATCACACTGTACAATAACAGCTAACACTCTGGTCATAACACACAGTGTCTGCGCACTTTGGTTTTACACACTCTGTTCACCGCACCTATACAGTCTGTACATTTTGTAAATTTTGCAAAAAAATTTTATATACTTTTTTCTATTGCTATTTAATATGTCTAGGTTGTTCCTCTTATTTCTTGTGTTGTTCTTGTCTCTGTGTAATGCTGCTGCTACACCGTAATTTCCCAGCTAGGAATCAATTAAGTATATCTATCTATCTATTTTATATAATTCATGAAATAAAATATTGTTGTATTGTTGCACGTTGTCTATTCCATTTAGTATTTTCAGCTTAAGTACAATTTATAACAGCAAATGGCATCAAGTGCTACTTTTCAGGGACAACAAGGGATTGAATGTTTTTTTTTATTATTAAGATCTTAACATTTACAACTATTTACAAAATTACAGCATAAATAACTTTTTACAGATTATTATTAACTATTAACAAAAACAATTATTATTAAAAACAACAGTAACAGGCTGAGCAGGAGTCCCTGCAGTGCTGCTGGGCTGGATGGTGTCAGTGGGACATCATCTGGGTCGGTATTTGGGGGTCCAGTCTCCTCTGTCCACCACATCCTCCATCAACTGGATCTGCAGTTCTGACTCAGATGGCTGCCAGGTCAGAATGTTTTAAGAAAGAGGCAAGAATTATAATTTCATACTCTAATTATAGTAATAATAATCATGACAAATTACAACAAACAAAACTACCAAACATTTTAATTACAATGCCTTTAAAATCATAATAAAACCATATGTGGCGATCAGCAGTTTACATGTCAGCATTAACGGAATGTATCAGTATGTTAATGACCCCAAACTGTTAGCTAGCTAATAATGATAATATTGATAACATTATGTGGGTTCAATAACAGGTTTACCTCTCCACGGTCCTCTCAGCCGGAGATAAACCAGAGCCGCTTCTCCTCTTCCTCCACAAGCAGGAGGATTAAAAGGAAATCAGGAATTCCTGAAGCTCAAACAAACTTTACTCTTCTCGTCACTTTTGCGGACCTGGGCTGCATAAATAGTAACGTACAGGTAGGGGTGGGATCATCTGGTGACGCAACCAGGAAATGCTGCGGAGGGTAGACTGTCCCATTTCACAACAGGCTGACGCTGCCTGCAGGTCTCTCTGAAGGACCCTGCCTTTGCTGGCGGTGAAGGATGGGTCCTTGAAGGATGCTGCCCCTGAATTTGGACACAGCCAGTGTGTGCCTTCCAACCGAGACGATTCCGCCCCCAGTGCTCCCAAAGCAGACATCCCGCTGGGCCTTTTGGATCAAGAGTCCTTCTACAGAGTACCGGCCCTCCCTCTGGCTATTGGAACGATGTGCCGAGCCCGCAGTCCAACCCAGAGCACTCGAGGAACCAAAACTTCAGGACCTCTTAGAAAAAGCAGTCTGAACGTCTTCATGCAGCTGTATCCTGTGTTTAAAGTTCTGACTTCTGTCTAGGTTCTGACCTCTTTTTAAGTTATGGCTTCTATCTTATAAACTTAAGAAAATTGAGATTAGGGTCTCATTAGTATTGAAATTTACTCCCGTAATATTTAAAATATAAAAACCTGATCCTTTAACTTCACCATCTGCTGACAGTCACATAACTTTATTACTTTACTCATCACAGTCTTTACATTTTCTGTTATCCGTAGTTAATAAACCTATATAACCGTTTGTCGTTGTCTGGAATTTAATTTTAATTTGGAGAACCGATGGATCTGTGGAAAGAAATCACTGCTTTAGGATATGAGATTGAATATAGATTTTGAAATTCAGACTAGTCAAGTAGATAAAACAACGGAGGTGGTGCCCCATTTACAAGTGTATAATTAATCACCAGTGATTAATTACCTTTATTATTAAAAGGAACACCGTTCCAACATAGGAACACCCTTCACTAAACAAACACCCTTCGTAAAAACAAATAGTTTTTTTGCCAATAGTTTTAAGCATCTGATCTTAACAATATATACTCACTGTTGAAAAGCTGAGACTGTCGTGATTATTTTAAGCCCAAAAAAGGTATTTCCAGACCATGTAATAGCCTTCTAAACTCACCATGACACAACATTAGAAAGAGCCCTCTACCGCAAGAAGCAAGAATGTCTACATACCTTAGGAGTGTTCCCTTTTTCCACAGCTAGTGTCGAACAAGCAAGAAACCCCAGGGTCTTAGCTTTCATTTGAGACCAAGATTATGTTTCTAGGTAAAGGGGTTCTCAAGTTATAAGCCTTTGGATCTCAGTAGGCGCTCTTGGAAAGAAAGGACCCAAGCAAAACGCACAGACATGCCTTTAGAAAAAAAAATCATTTTTTAGTCTTTTGACTTCAAATTTTGAGTTTAGCAAGCTGAGACCTGTGGCTATGGCCTTATTGTGTCTGCTGTGTCCATAGACATCTCTGAGGCCTTATATCTTAGTCAGTTTATTGACATTTGAATTGGATGGAAACCAAAATCTGTGTTCCAACCTCTGTAACTCCATGTCAGTATGTCATAGAATCACACTTACACTTCTAGACAAAAACTTGAGGGTGTTACCTTTCCAATGGTACCAAGCACATCCCTGAGTCTCAAAATATGTGGGAGCTGTCATGCTTTTAATTTTGGTATGTCGTTTTGGACAAAGAATCTTAAGTTCATTAAGTCAAGTATACCAATCAAACTCCTTCCTGGCAAAATGAAAAAAAAAAAAAAAACTAGACAACTAAGAGAAACTGTAGAGGAGCTGAAATAAGGTGGAGAAATTTCTGCACTGGCTATCTGTCTGCTCCAGGATTGATTTTAAGATCTTTTTAATTTTTTTAAAGCTTTTACCTTAGCCCGACTTATTTAACAAATTTGCTTTTATAGTATAAACTCTCCAGAACCCTCAGGTCCTCTGGTCACAGCCTTTTAATTACTCCAAAAGTGGGAGCAAAAACTCACGGTGAGGCTGCCTTTCAGTTCCACGGTCCATGTTTGTGGAACAGCCTCCCAGAGGACCGGAGGGCATCGGAGAATGTTGATACTTATAAGAGCAAAATAAATTGGCTTTTCGCTGAATAATTATTATTATTATTATTATTATTATTATGATTATTATTATTATTAGCATTATTGTTCTTATTATAATTATTATTATTATCTTGTTTTACTTTATTTATGATTTATTTACCTATTTATTTTATCGGTTGAAAGCAGTTTTAGACTTTTAAACCTCCTTTAGTATTTTTATCATTCTTACATTTAGCCTAGAGCTTTATTATTTTATCTTTATTTAACTGCCTCTAGAGTCTCCTTAGTGAAATACATCAACAATAGCGTTTCCTCAGTTCCACAATACCTGTTGATCATGCCCTGTTTTATTTACTACTATTTATTTATTTATTTATTTATTCGTTGTTACTCTTTTATTGTACTTATTGTGTTTTAAGTAGCTGGATACATGTGTGTGTATGTGTGTGTTTTTACTTTTACTACGTGACTGTGCAGAGTTTGTTTTCACATCAAAGATGACAAAGAAAAACTTTAAAACACAAGTCTTACAGACTACAGGTTTAGCGTGGCCCTCAACCAAGAATAATGACAAATATTTGAATTTTGGGGAGCAGTAAAATTTAATGAAAGACACAATTCAGAGTCATGTACAACTCTATCACATCATCACAATACTATTGTTTACAAAATTCAAATTAAGTCATTA
The DNA here is from genome assembly GCA_903131615.1 of Diplodus sargus. Lineage (NCBI taxonomy): Eukaryota > Metazoa > Chordata > Actinopteri > Spariformes > Sparidae > Diplodus > Diplodus sargus. The sequence continues at coordinate 102,169 of CAEMYA010000525.1, read as the reverse complement.
AAAGGTTAGTTTCCAGGGTTTCAACATGGCACATCCTCAACAGTGACTCAATTAGTTTATTTTTTATTAGAATAAAATCTGTTTGTCAGTGATCTTCCTTGTTGCAGCAGAAAGCAGCATGTCACAATGATATGCACACAGATGCTTTGTAGCATGACCTTTTGACTTCTTCTGAGTGATTATTAATGACATCGACTGAGGCCCAGTCGATATGGGGCTTGTTTGATACGCCCATTAGACTCAGCCACAAACGCTAATGTGTTCACCATTACACATAACGTATTTGAGCACGTCAGTAAAGTCACTCGGCCACTTGTCTGTAATTAAAGTGCATGGCACAGATGTGTCACAGCCATGATCAGAAAGAAAACGCAAACTACCACCTGTTGCTGAGAGAAAACTGATCAGGATGGTCAAGAGTCAACCAAAAACCACCAAAAAGCAAGTTTGCAAATAATTAGAAGCTGCTGGGAGACAGGTGTCAAAGTCCACAGTTAAGCGTGTTTTGCATCAACATGAGCTGAGAGGCTGACATGAAAGAAAGAAGCCCTTGCTCCAGACACGGCACCTTAAAATACAACAGAAGTTTGTTGCCAGTCACATGAACAAAGAAAAAGGTAAACTGTCAGATGAAACACAAATGTATTTGTTTGGCCACAGAAATATATTAAAATATGTTTGAAGGCAAGACAGTGAGTGTGCCATGTATGACAGACCAATTCTGATTATGTATGTGTATACTGTATGGATATCAGTATGATATAACAAAGAAGGGGAAAGTGTAGGTTCAACTATGGATTGAAAATAATGACACACTCAACCACAGAACTGCATTTACCAGTTGTATTGATTATTCATACAGAACAAAAAAAAAAAAAAAACACTTAAAATAAATCAAGGAAACAAACAAATATACAAGATAAGGCTTTTCAAAAACAGCAAGATTGTAGCGTTTGCAAGCTCAAGTATATTTTTAGTTCCATTTCCTAGAAATTATGTCAAATCTCTTGAAGATGGGCATTTAAAATATAAGAACACTTAATACACAACTAGTCCATCAATTCATATATTCCAGTTCCTGGGACAGGTCAGTTAGCTCACCGTCCAGTTCACTTATCCAACGTACAACCTGAGCTGTTAACCACCACATCATAAATATTAAATATTGCATATTAAAACCACCATCATGGATTACCACTGTTCAGCAGCAACCCTGCTGGAAAAAACAGCAAGACCAGCATATGTATTGTTTTGGTGCTGGTCTATGCTCAGCATGGCTTGTTAGCATTTGAATATTATCTGGTTAGCATTACCACTAATGTTAATAATAATAATAATAATAATAATACATTTAATTTTTATAGCGCTTTTCAGGGTACCCAAGGACACTTAACAAAATAGAACAAACAAAACAGTGAATAAGTGGAGAAAACAAAACAAAAAATACATAAAAGATAAAAAAAGTTGATTGATTTGGCTGGATCTAGAGCTGATAGGCCTTATTAAAAAGATGGGTTTTTAAGTCTCTTTTGAAAGTCTCCAAAGAAGTCTGTTTGCGAATTTCAGCTGGGAGAGTGTTCCAGAGAGTGGGGGCTGTCACACAGAAGGCTCTGTCACCGAGGGTTTGTAATTTGGTGTGAGGGATAGAGAGCTGGTGTGTGCCTGATGATCGCAGTGTCCGGGACTGGGTGTAGGGGTGGAGGAGATCAGATAGATATTGGGGGGCGAGGGAATGGAGAGATTTATAGGTCAGGAGGAGAATGTTGTAGGTGATGCGTGATTTAACTGGGAGCCAGTGAAGGCGGATTAGAGTGGGGGTGATGTGTTGTGGGGGTGATGTGTTGCCAGGGCTTGGTGCGGGTGAGAACCCTGGCAGCAGAATTCTGCACATACTGGAGCCTTTCCAGGGTTTTGGAAGGAAGCCCGGACAGGACTCCATTGCAGTAGTCCAGGCGGGAGGTGATGAAGGCATGGATGAGGGTCTCAGCCACTGGTTGGGAGAGTCAGGGCCGGAGTCTGGAGATGTTTTTAAGATGGTAAAACGCTGATTTTGTAATGGATTTTATGTGTGATTGGAAGGATAAAGTGGAATCAAGGATGACACCCAGGTTGCGGACTTCCATGGATGGGGAGATAGAGCAGCCATCCACATCCAAGAGAAGATCTCCAACCTTCTGGAGCAGTGTCTTGGATGCCACAACCATGAGCTCTGTTTTATTGGTGTTTAACTTGAGTAGATTTGATGTCATCCAGAGTTTTATATCATGCAGGCAGTTGACGAGTGAGTGTGGGGGTAGCTGGGTGGATGGTTTTGTGCAGAGATATAATTGAGTATCATCAGCATAAGAATGGAAGTTGAGACCATGTTTGTGAATTATCTGACCAAGGGGGAGCATGTAGATAGTGAAGAGGAGGGGTCCAAGCACAGAGCTTTGTGGCATGCCCTGGTTGACTGGAGCTGGGGTGGAACTGGAGTCTCCAATGGTGACAAACTGTTTCCTGTTTGTTAAATAGGACTGGAACCAGGAGAGTGCTGTACCGGTGAGACCAAGGTAGTCAGATAGGCGGGTGAGGAGGATGGTGTGGGAGATTGTGTCGAAGGCTGCAGAGAGGTCCAGGAGGATCAGAATACTGATATGGCCAGAATCTGCAGCAATGAGGAGGTCGTTGGTGATCTTGATGAGTGCAGTTTCTGTGCTATGGCGTGCCCTGAAGCCAGACTGAAGGGGTTCATAGAGCTCATGGTTGGACATGTGCTGATGGAGTTGGGCGGCAATTGCTCTTTCCAGGATTTTGCTTAGGAAAGGAAGGTTGGAGATTGGCCGGTAATTATGTAAGTCATCTGGGTCCAGACTTGGCTTCTTGAGGATGGGGGTCACTGAAGCTGTTTTGAAGGTGGACGGTACAATGCCAGATTCTAGGGATGAGTTGATCATTTTTATCATGAGGGGGCATAGGGCAGGCAGTGAAGACTTCACCAGAGTTGTTGGCATGGGGTCCAGAGGGCAGGTGGAGACTTTGGCCTGGGAGACCAACTTAGCAACAGAAATAGAGTCCACAGGAGAGAAGGAGGAGAGAGAGCACTGGGGCAGGTGAACAGTGGGAGGATCAGCTATCCGTGTCAGAGGTGCATGTGGTAGGGTGGTGGCAGATGCCAGGAGTTGCTGGTGAATGGTAGCCACCTTTTCCTGGAAGAAGTCCAGGAACTTGAAACAGAGGTCAGGGGCACCAGAAAGCTGGGGGGCATCGTGAGGGCTAAGGAGCCGGTTAATGGTGGAGAATAACATTCTGGGGTTATTTTTCTGGTCTCCAATGAGGGTGGTGTAGTTATTTGTTTTAGCCTTGGAGAGAGCTTCTTCATAAGACCTAACATGGTCTTTGTAGGCTTCATGGTGGACGGTGAGGCCAGATCTTTTATAGAGCCTCTCCAGGCGGCGACCAGTAGTCTTAAGGGTGCGGAGTTCAATGGTGAACCCGGGGGCAGAATGGGTGAATGACACAGTCCGGGTTTTGAGAGGGGCAAGGGAGTCAAGACCCCAGGAGACAGCAGTATTTTAGTGGGCCACCAGCCCATCCAGTGAGGTGTCGAGGGGATCAGAGGCCAGGTGGGTTTCCAGGATGTTGGTCAGGGCCAGAGTGTTCACTGTCTTGATGTTCCTGTATGTGATGTTTCGACTTATGCGCAGCATAGTGGTCAGAAACAGCAAGGTCTAGGCATTGTAGATGGGAGGGAGCTGTGCCAGTGGAGCACACCAGATCCAGTGTGTGGCCTTTGACATGGGTGGGACCTTTAACATGCTGTGTGATGTTGAAACAATCCAGGAGTGACAGGAATTCAGAGGCAAAGGGGCAGCTGGTGGAGTCCACATGGATGTTGAAATCACCAAGCAGGAGTGTAGATGCAGATGTAGCCCAGGCTTCATAAGCTGTGAAAAAATTAAAAGAAAAAGGAGTAGAAGTCTGTTATTTAGTCTGAATGTGGGTGTGAGAGAGATAGCTGGCATTTATAGGGTTAACTGCAGAGCAGAGACAGCATTGCGTTATGACGTCACGGGCCACCTGCGTTGGAGTCGCGCACAGCACTTTGGGAGCTAGTTAGAACGGGAGGAGAAACCACACGGCTGCGTGAGAAATGCTGTTGTCTGAGAGAAATATCCAGACGTGGTTAAAAAGGAGTGAAATAGTCCGAGTTCACCGCGAGCTGACTCCACTGAGTCTTCGGTTGATGTTACCCGCTCGGCGGTGAGTTTATTGTGCATTTTGAGGAAAAGAAAGTCGAGTAAAAGTAGCGTTAGCCGCAGCGCTAACGTTAGTTGCTAGCTGCTAATTTAGTACCTCGTGTGTTCGTTGCTGCGGTAGCCGCCAATATGAATTTGTATTGAACTCAGTTTACAACAGAGCTAACGAATGAGCTAACTGCTAACATGGTGAAGTGTGTGTGTGCGTGTATGTGCGTGTATGTGTGAAAGGGGAAAAAAGGGAGAAATTCACTTTATTTCATAATTTTTTCTGAAGAATTGATGCTGAGATGTTGATTTATTTGAGAATTTCACTTTTGATTCACACTGGTAAAGTGAGACTTACAAGGAAGAGTGAGAAATATTTTTGTGAGTTTATTTGAATTTATATATAGGTCATATATATGTTATATATATTTTAACAAAGAATGTATGGCCTGTAGTAATTTAATTGAACTGAAATGAATGAATGTGGCCTGTTCTATAGGTCAGGTTTTTTGAGGAAAATGAGATTTGGTGACAAAAGATGTTGAGAGAGAGAGGACATCAGCGACACCAGTAGTCGACGCAAGAGAGAGGATACCAGCGCTGAATAGCCACCAGGCAGCTTTCCAGACACTTGTTGGTGAGATGAGTCCAGAATACCAGATGGCGAGCCAGAGCAGAGGAATAGAGGACAACTGAACTTACCACTCCTTACCTGCGGTGTGGTAGGCCAAAGGAGACTCATAAAGATTAAAGGGCCCCAACGAAATAAAAACACTGAGCTCATAATAAAAGAAAAAAAAGACAATACAGATTAAACACAACTAAGGACACAAGTTTTCTATTTTGTTTTGCGCGCGTTTTATTTTTCATACTCAACTGTTGGTATTGTTGTCATACTGTTAATGACGAGAATATATTTTTGAAAACTAAACTTTGTGTGAGTGTGGTCGATGTTGATGTTCCATCCTGGGCTCCTTAGTGTTTTCCCTAGAATCCTGATAACTGGTCCAAACTGTGAACTGAAACTAAAAGCTAACATTAGTACTTGTAGCCTCATCAGGCAAAGAGGGGTTACACAGACATGGAGCAGA